>JABUOV010000029.1:195000-210000 GCA_025617405.1 Perca schrenkii
AATGTTTTTCAGTTCCAAGGCTGTAGCTACTTCTACTGGCTTTTTTTATCCAAGTTTGTCTCTTTTTTCAAAGTTGTTTAGTAAATCTATCGCTGACATCGCTGTATTGTTCCTCTTTATAGAGACGTTTATTTTTTACCAAAATGTATTCACGCTGGTTAGGGGGTACATGGTAGAGCCCTGCTCGGGGTTCTCTTCAACCCACTCCCGCTTGATTTTGTGTCTTCTCCCGTCCCGCATGAGAAGACACGTCATGTCATAGGCTAATAGGGAGAAGACGCAGGGAAAAGGCAGGTACACGCTGCTGTGAGAGGGGGAGGAAGGAGCAGAGGATGAGGGGGGGCCGACGGTGGACGGAGCTTCGGAGCCCAGACACGCTGCTGGTGTCTGCTCATAGATATACAGTATACACTCAGTCAGTATATATATATATATATATCTATGGTGTCTGCTCATAGATATACAGTATACACTCAGTCAGTATATATATATATATATATCTATGGTGTCTGCTCATAGATATACAGTATACACTCAGTCAGTATATATATATATATCTATGGTGTCTGCTCATAGATATACAGTATACACTCAGTCAGTATATATATATATATGGTGTCTGCTCATAGATATACAGTATACACTCAGTCAGTATATATATATATATCTATGGTGTCTGCTCATAGATATACAGTATACACTCAGTCAGTATATATATATATATACTATGGTGTCTGCTCATAGATATACAGTATACACTCAGTCAGTATATATATATATATATATGGTGTCTGCTCATAGATATACAGTATACACTCAGTCAGTATATATATATCTATGGTGTCTGCTCATAGATATACAGTATACACTCAGTCAGTATATATATATATATATCTATGGTGTCTGCTCATAGATATACAGTATAAACTCAGTCAGTATATATATATATATCTATGGTGTCTGTTCATAGATATACAGTATACACTCTCAGTCAGTATATATATATATATGGTGTCTGCTCATAGATATACAGTATACACTCAGTCAGTATATATATATATATATCTATGGTGTCTGCTCATAGATATACAGTATACACTCAGTCAGTATATATATATATATGGTGTCTGCTCATAGATATACAGTATACACTCAGTCAGTATATATATATCTATGGTGTCTGCTCATAGATATACAGTATACACTCAGTCAGTATATATATATATATCTATGGTGTCTGCTCATAGATATACAGTATACACTCAGTCAGTATATATATATATATATATGTCTGTCATAGATATACATATATATATATATATATATATCTATGGTGTCTGCTCATAGATATACAGTATAAACTCAGTCAGTATATATATATCTATGGTGTCTGCTCATAGATATACAGTATACACTCAGTCAGTATATATATATCTATGGTGTCTGCTCATAGATATACAGTATACACTCAGTCAGTATATATATATCTATGGTGTCTGCTCATAGATATACAGTATACACTCAGTCAGTATATATATATCTATGGTGTCTGCTCATAGATATACAGTATACACTCAGTCAGTATATATATATCTATGGTGTCTGCTCATAGATATACAGTATACACTCAGTCAGTATATATATATCTATGGTGTCTGCTCATAGATATACAGTATACACTCAGTCAGTATATATATATATATATATATATATATATATATATATATATATATATATCTATGGTGTCTGCTCATAGATATACAGTATAAACTCAGTCAGTATATATATATATCTATGGTGTCTGCTCATAGATATACAGTATACACTCAGTCAGTATATATATATCTATGGTGTCTGCTCATAGATATACAGTATAAACTCAGTCAGTATATATATATATATATCTATGGTGTCTGCTCATAGATATACAGTATACACTCAGTCAGTATATATATATATATATCTATGGTGTCTGCTCATAGATATACAGTATAAACTCAGTCAGTATATATATATCTATGGTGTCTGCTCATAGATATACAGTATACACTCAGTCAGTATATATATATATATCTATGGTGTCTGCTCATAGATATACAGTATACACTCAGTCAGTATATATATATATATATATGGTGTCTGCTCATAGATATACAGTATACACTCAGTCAGTATATATATATATATATCTATGGTGTCTGCTCATAGATATACAGTATACACTCAGTCAGTATATATATATATATATCTATGGTGTCTGCTCATAGATATACAGTATACACTCAGTCAGTATATATATATATATCTATGGTGTCTGCTCATAGATATACAGTATACACTCAGTCAGTATATATATATATATATCTATGGTGTCTGCTCATAGATATACAGTATACACTCAGTCAGTATATATATATATATCTATGGTGTCTGCTCATAGATATACAGTATACACTCAGTCAGTATATATATATATCTATGGTGTCTGCTCATAGATATACAGTATACACTCAGTCAGTATATATATATATATCTATGGTGTCTGCTCATAGATATACAGTATAAACTCAGTCAGTATATATATATCTATGGTGTCTGCTCATAGATATACAGTATACACTCAGTCAGTATATATATATATATCTATGGTGTCTGCTCATAGATATACAGTATAAACTCAGTCAGTATATATATATATGTCTCATGTCAGTATATATATATATATATATCTATGGTGTCTGCTCATAGATATACAGTATACACTCAGTCAGTATATACATATATATATCTATGGTGTCTGCTCATAGATATACAGTATACACTCAGTCAGTATATATATATATATCTATGGTGTCTGCTCATAGATATACAGTATACACTCAGTCAGTATATATATATATATATCTATGGTGTCTGCTCATAGATATACAGTATACACTCAGTCAGTATATATATATATATATATATCTATGGTGTCTGCTCATAGATATACAGTATACACTCAGTCAGTATATATATATATATCTATGGTGTCTGCTCATAGATATACAGTATAAACTCAGTCAGTATATATATATATATCTATGGTGTCTGCTCATAGATATACAGTATACACTCAGTCAGTATATATATATATATCTATGGTGTCTGCTCATAGATATACAGTATACACTCAGTCAGTATATATATATCTATGGTGTCTGCTCATAGATATACAGTATACACTCAGTCAGTATATATATATATATATATCTATGGTGTCTGCTCATAGATATACAGTATACACTCAGTCAGTATATATATATATATATATCTATGGTGTCTGCTCATAGATATACAGTATACACTCAGTCAGTATATATATATATATCTATGGTGTCTGCTCATAGATATACAGTATACACTCAGTCAGTATATATATATATATCTATGGTGTCTGCTCATAGATATACAGTATACACTCAGTCAGTATATATATATATATATATCTATGGTGTCTGCTCATAGATATACAGTATACACTCAGTCAGTATATATATATATATATCTATGGTGTCTGCTCATAGATATACAGTATACACTCAGTCAGTATATATATATATATCTATGGTGTCTGCTCATAGATATACAGTATACACTCAGTCAGTATATATATATATATATATATATATCTATGGTGTCTGCTCATAGATTTACAGTATAAACTCAGTCAGTATATATATATATATATCTATGGTGTCTGCTCATAGATATACAGTATAAACTCAGTCAGTATATATATATATATCTATGGTGTCTGCTCATAGATATACAGTATACACTCAGTCAGTATATATATATATATATCTATGGTGTCTGCTCATAGATATACAGTATACACTCAGTCAGTATATATATATCTATGGTGTCTGCTCATAGATATACAGTATACACTCAGTCAGTATATATATATATATATATCTATGGTGTCTGCTCATAGATATACAGTATACACTCAGTCAGTATATATATATATATATCTATGGTGTCTGCTCATAGATATACAGTATACACTCAGTCAGTATATATATATATATATCTATGGTGTCTGCTCATAGATATACAGTATACACTCAGTCAGTATATATATATATATCTATGGTGTCTGCTCATAGATATACAGTATAAACTCAGTCAGTATATATATATATATCTATGGTGTCTGCTCATAGATATACAGTATAAACTCAGTCAGTATATATATATATATATGGTGTCTGCTCATAGATATACAGTATACACTCAGTCAGTATATATATATATCTATGGTGTCTGCTCATAGATATACAGTATACACTCAGTCAGTATATATATATATCTATGGTGTCTGCTCATAGATATACAGTATAAACTCAGTCAGTATATGTATATCTATGGTGTCTGCTGGCGTGGGGGGTTTCCAGGCTACATCCGGATCCTGCAGTGTTTTTTCTTAAGCTGCCCGTTCCCGCCCGCAGCAAAGTTCAAACCGCCCGCTCCCGCGGGTCCCAATCCCAAGCCCTCCAGTACATGGCTTACAAAACATTTTTTAAAAGGGGGAACATTATTGTAAAAAGCTTGAGAACCAGTGGTCTAATGTATTGTAGTGGGTATACTGTACTGTATATGTATATACACAGTATATCAGGGCCATATCATAGTGGGGGGTCTAGCTGTCCTCCCCCAGGGAAGTTTTGAGCATCAACGACTTCATTTCCTGTATTCTGATAAACGTTTATGCACCAAAATCTTTCTTAGTGGGTATACTGCATATACCTGCATATCACGTAGACTACACCACTGGTAATAACTACAAATAAGACATTTAATAAGTATAAATATATAAAAGCATACCCCCCCCCCAACCACAGATATTTAAAAGAAGTAACATTTACTCTGAGTACATTTTAAATGAGCAGCTTTTTACTTTAACTTGAGTAGATTTTTATACCAGTAATTGTTCTTCTAAATATTTATTATTCTATTCTTCCGTACCCTTTTTATGCACAAAACGTTCAGCACAATTAGGACATTCCTGCTTCTACACAGAATTTCCATAACTTTCATACGTTTTCGGGACATTTTCTCCAATCAAATGGCTGGACAGAATTTTAAAATTGGACACAAATCTTCATACATTTTAAATTGCTATCTATCTATTCATTCATTTATTCACGATTTTTTTAAACATGTTTCACATCTTTCATATAGTCTGGGGAGCTTTTCAGCATACAGAATTCACACCGCAGTTTCTTCAGAAAATGCATTCTCTAGTTTTACTCAAAAGTATTAGTACTTTGACTAAAGTAGAACATGTTTGTACTCCTGTGGTGGTTGTATTAAATATACAATATGTTTCAAAGGCTTTTCTGCTGACGCACCTGTTGGAAGACCGACTGCACCTTAGTCTGAGTCTCTCTTCCTGCAGTAAGGACTCTGTCCTCCGACCGTTGGTCCCCCGGAGCGTCCTGCTGCTCCTCTTCCCCGTTCACCAGGATCTCGGGTTTACTTTCAGACGATAAGTCGCTCATGTTTCTGTTTGTTTCTCGTCTTCACGCCTTTCTCTCTCCCTCACACTGAGCTGCGATGAAGATGATGAGTCGGCGTGGGAAAGAGCTAATGAGCACTTAGTCCTCAGAGACGGATCATCGGGGGGGTTTAATGCAACATGATGCAGACATCACGTTTCTATCAAAAGCAGTACAGGAACTAAAGCAAGGGGGGTTGAGATCTCCAACTCAATCAATCAATCAACATTTATTGATATAGCACGTTACAGCGACCAGCAGGTATCCAAAGTTCTTTACACCAGGAACCAAGAATTAAACTACATATCATACAATAAAAAGAATGAAACGTAGAAAATAATCAAATCAGAAAAGGTTACATAGAAACAGGAGGAGGAGACCACTACTATGTGTTAAAGTGATGGTTGGGAGTAATTCACCCTAGGGTCCTTTGCACCATGACCTCGAGCCAAACACCCCCCCAGAAGCTTTTTTCACCTGGGTCGAACATTGGGAGAGTTAGCGTAGAGTAGCGTTATCAGCTGAATAGCTTAGAGCAGGGGCTAATGGATCCAAGAGTGTATCTCATAAGTTACCCCACTAATAATGCCCAAAATGATACCAAACTTCTACACTAGTACAAATAGGTTATGTACTCATAAAACGATGGATTGTAAAGTTTGTAAGTACACCAGGAGTTTATTTAAATAACATTTGCCTGCTGGTTTATGTTCTCTGCTGCTACCACTACGAGCAACGGCAATAAGACGAGTGCTTAGGGACCGTCTACAAACTACAACACCAAAAAGAGATACGATATTTATTAATTTTGGAGAAAGCAACAAATACTCCAAATTAAGCAACAAAAACATTTTTAAAAAGTGGCAAAAACATTGAAAATGTTCAGACACACAAAGAACTTCAGAAAAAGCCCAGTTTGAATTATTTGAGATGCAGTACGAGTCTCACTCTCACATTTCATAAAACACCAGCCACGTTCTGTCTCTTTTTCAAATTTTGTTTGTCTTTTTTTTACATTTTCAAAAACTTTTTAGTGACGTTCTGTCTGTTACTTTGACTTCTCATATTATCATTATTTATATCTTTATTTGGATGTTTTAACTGCTCTTTTCCTGATCCTTTGGACACTTTTTTGGTGCTTTTTCAGATGTTGAAACTGCTTTTTTTATTAATAATAATAATAAATAAGCCATATGATGATATGAAATAGCTGCAGTGACGTTATCTGTGTTCCTCTGTGTGTGAGGTGTGAGGTGGACCCTGAAGGCAGCGAGCCTCCAGGTAACAGCGACAACAACATACATCTTCAGGGACCGTGGGAGCTCTGAGCGCTGCTCATTAGTAAACTATCATCTGTTTTACTCCACAGCAACATGTTGACTACACATGATGACTGAACATGAATCAGAAACACGGAATTCAGTTTCTCTACAAGTCAATACATTCATTTTGATCTGTCTCATAACGCATATGTAGCATAATAAAATGATCTGGTCTGATTGTGTACAACTTTCACATGCTGCACTTTTTTTTTGCATTTTAAGAAAATATATAAATTAGTAGTGTCCTATGTCCAGACCTTCCTCCACAGCTCTGCGGAGAAAGGTCTGACTAGTCCACACAGCATTCCTGGATAGAAGGACAAGGTGCTCTGGTTTATCGGCATTTCTTTAAAGGGGTGATAGAATGATTATATAGAGTATTTCACACTGTTCCTTATGGTCTCCTAATGGGATATGTAACATTGGTTGGGCTGAAAATGGCCTGGTTGATATTTTATTGGCCCTTATGCATCCCTGTGTTTTGGCTCTATTTGTAACAAGAGCTTTTCTTCCAAATATGGTATGGTCGTGACTATTTAGATGAGCTGCGTGCTGATTGGTTGAGCGAATTGCCATACGCACACATTAGAGACGCGACAGAATCTCATATTCCAGACACTGCAATGTTTCCTTACCAAATTCACTTCTGAGACTTTTTTATACGAGAAATCAACTACATAAAGCTCAAATATGGGCCGTTTTACGAAAATTGATGGCTAGCTAATTGCAAATTTGGTAAGACGTGTTGGACTTTAGGAGCTCCCCTGTCTGACGAGAAAGCGGCAGCCTGCTGCGCTCCATACCCAGTGCAAAGTCACCCTTTGTGGATACTGCACTACCGGGGCTCTGCGGCCAGCTGCCGGCATAACTATAATATATTTATGGTTTGAATTTCGTCACAGCACTTATATCACAGCTACCCCAATGTCTTATAAAGCTAACGTTGTGTCCGATTTGATTTTAAGGCATTTTTATGAATGCCAGGCATCTTTGTAGGACGAGCAGCTGCTAGCTATATGTCCCATTCAATACAATGGGGAAATATCGCAGCTAGCTAGCTACACTTTCGGCATAACTATAGTATATTTACAGTTTGAATTTTGTCACGGCATGAATATTACAGGTTCCTCAAGGTCTTACAAAGCTTAGCTAACACTTGTCCGATTAAGGATTTCAATTTAATGTATTTTTGTGAATTTCAGAGGTCTCGTTAGGAGGAGGCTAGCTAGCTCTCATTGATGGACTCCAGCTCACCGCGGCTCTATCAATGAGACTCGCGGACAAGAGGCGTTTATTTCCCCGATAGTTTGTAATGCTGTAATCATAGGCGCAGGGGCAGGGTGGCATAGGGTGGCAAAACTTTTACTCTGAGTAAATGTCTGAGTTTTTTTTACTTTTACTTGAGTCGATTTTTATACCGGTAACTTTACTTGTACTTTAGTCAAAGTTCATCAAAGTAAAAGTACTTTTACTTGAGTAAAATATGTTTGTACTCTAATCTAATCTCGATTAATCGCATTAATGTCATAGTTAACTCGCGATTAATCACAGTTAATCACACATTTGTATCTATTCTAAATGTCCCTTGATTTCATTGTGTCCCATTATTTTTTTCTCATTTTAATGCTGAAAAAGACATGGAAAAGTGGATCAGCTTGCTTTTTTGCAAATGTTTTTTTTATTGAAAACAAAATTGGCAAATAATCTCTCACACAATGTAACACTGTCCATCAATAAAAGGGTGAAAAAAATACTTTGTCACACAAACAGCCCCTTCAACAGCTCTTTCTAAGGGATCAAAACAGGGCGATACAAAATCAAATTACAAAGTGCACATGTAAGGTAAACTAGGACTCAGCCTATAGTGCAGTTAAACCATGGCTTAATACTTTATTTTTCTCAATTTTGCTTTGAACATAGCAGTCAGGCTACTGCTCTTTATTCACCAGAGGCTCATCAACGCAGCCTCTTATTTCAGAAAGTATGAACAGTAACGGTAACCAATAAAATGTAAGCCTACTACTTCTTTGCTTTGAGCCAGTTACTCAAACAGAGAAGCCTGTTGACATTTTCAGACAACAGGGAAGCTCGCTTCTTTTGTACAACATACCCAGACAGTGAAAACAACCTTTCAGGAGGTACTGATGTGGCTGGTGTTGCTAAGTACTTGCGTGCAAGGCGGGCCATTTCACCGTGTGCCACTTCATGTGTGGACCACCATTCCTGGGGACAGTCATCCATGCCAGTAAGAGGCTCTGACTTGTAGCGCTCCAGACATTGGTTAATAATGTCCTCCTCTTCATCAGATGAAGACTCGTTTGCAAGCATGAGAGTTGGTTTCTTCGTAGGAGGCTCAGGCGTGACTTGGTTATCCGGCTGTGCAGGCCTCTCCCTTACCATCTCCTGGAGCAAGGCGCGGATCGTACCCCACACCTCAGCCCTGTCAGGTTTGCTCAGACACTTGAGGTCCTTAAACCTTGAAATGAAATGCAACTTTAATACAAGTGCAGGTGCAGATATAACAAAATTGCGACAATACCCCTATCTCTACAGTGCTAAATAAAAATACAAAGTAAAGAAGCCAACAACCTGACAAAACAAACACACTGAGAGAAACACAATGCTGAGAATGAGGAAGAGTGTAAGAATGAAACATGGCAATCTGACCTTGGGTCAAGTGCTGTCGCAACTCTCAGCCATGTGATGTTGGTCTTCTCCTTGCGACCCTCCATGTCTGCTGCTAAGGTTCCCTTGAACTTGATCATGTAAGCTGGGTCGTCCTCAGTGACCTCCATCACTCGGAACAGATGACACAACGTGGCACTTTGGTCTTGTCAATGGAACCATTTGGCAACTTTTTAAAAGTAAACTTTCCATTCAGAATCTTATTGGCATCCATTTCGGCATCTCGCGCTCGCCATCCACTCAAAACGTACCGTTAGCCGGCTACTCTTTGGCCGGCTTGCATGCCCAAACAAAAACAAGTGTGGCCCACGTGACAGTTGTTGTGTTTCCGGTCTAGCTAGATCCGGTGTGTGGTGTTGTAGTTTTTTCTAACGTTACTAGTTGTTGCAACAGTATGTGAAAAAAACTACAAAGTTTGCTAGGCCAAAAAGAAAGTTAATCGCGCGATAAAAAAATTAACGCCGTTAAAAACGCGTTAAACTGAGAGCACTAGTTTTCACACAACGACTAAATTTAAATCAGGAACACGGAATCAAACCTCACACACACACATGCACACTTTACAGCACACACACACACATGTATTTTCTATCTTTTCTCTAATAGAACATGTGTTGACCAGATAATGGATCACTATATAATAGAACTATATAAATGACTCCTGGTGTGGGACATCCACACACATCTAAAGAGCAACGTTAGAACCATTTCCTTCTTCTAACATCTAATATCACACTAAAGACTAATGTTAGAACCATTTCCTTCTTCTAACATCTAATATCACACTAAAGACTAATGTTAGAACCATTTCCTTCTTCTAACATCTAATATCACACTAAAGACTAATGTTAGAA
This sequence comes from Perca schrenkii, assembly GCA_025617405.1. Lineage (NCBI taxonomy): Eukaryota > Metazoa > Chordata > Actinopteri > Perciformes > Percidae > Perca > Perca schrenkii. The sequence goes on from JABUOV010000029.1 coordinate 205,408, forward strand.
CCATTTCCTTCTTCTAACATCTAATATCACACTAAAGACTAATATTAGAACCATTTCCTTCTTCTCACATCTAATATCACACTAAAGACTAATATTAGAACCATTTCCTTCTTCTCACATCTAATATCACACTAAAGACTAATATTAGAACCATTTCCTTCTTCTCACATCTAATATCACACTAAAGACTAATATTAGAACCATTTCCTTCTTCTCACATCTAATATCACACTAAAGACTAATATTAGAACCATTTCCTTCTTCTCATATCTAATATCACACTAAAGACTAATATTAGAACCATTTCCTTCTTCTCACATCTAATATCACACTAAAGACTAATGTTAGAACCATTTCCTTCTTCTTCACATCTAATATCACACTAAAGACTAATATTAGAACCATTTCCTTCTTCTCATATCTAATATCACACTAAAGACTAACATTAGAACCATTTCCTTCTTCTTCACATCTAATATCACACTAAAGACTAATGTTAGAACCATTTCCTTCTTCTCACATCTAATATCACACTAAAGACTAATATTAGAACCATTTCCTTCTTCTTCACATCTAATATCACACTAAAGACTAATGTTAGAACCATTTCCTTCTTCACATCTAATATTACACTAAAGACTAATGTTAGAACCATTTCCTTCTTCTCATATCTAATATCACACTAAAGACTAATGTTAGAACCATTTCCTTTCTTCTCACATCTAATATCACACTAAAGACTAATGTTAGAACCATTTCTTTCTTCTCACATCTAATATCACACTAAAGACTAATGTTAGAACCATTTCCTTCTTCTCACATCTAATATCACACTAAAGACTAATGTTAGAACCATTTCCTTCTTCTCACATCTAATATCACACTAAAGACTAATGTTAGAACCATTTCCTTCTTCTCACATCTAATATCACACTAAAGACTAATGTTAGAACCATTTCCTTCTTCTCACATCTAATATCACACTAAAGACTAATATTAGAACCATTTCCTTCTTCTCATATCTAATATCACACTAAAGACTAATGTTAGAACCATTTCCTTCTTCTCACATCTAATATCACACTAAAGACTAATGTTAGAACCATTTCCTTCTTCACATCTAATATTACACTAAAGACTAATGTTAGAACCATTTCCTTCTTCTCATATCTAATATCACACTAAAGACTAATGTTAGAACCATTTCCTTCTTCTCACATCTAATATCACACTAAAGACTAATGTTAGAACCATTTCCTTCTTCTCATATCTAATATCACACTAAAGACTAATGTTAGAACCATTTCCTTCTTCACATCTAATATCACACTAAAGACTAATGTTAGAACCATTTCCTTCTTCTCACATCTAATATCACACTAAAGACTAATGTTAGAACCATTTCCTTCTTCTCACATCTAATATCACACTAAAGACTAATATTAGAACCATTTCTTTCTTCTCATATCTAATATCACACTAAAGACTAATGTTAGAACCATTTCTTTCTTCTAACATCTAATATCACACTAAAGACTAATGTTAGAACCATTTCTTTCTTCTCACATCTAATATCACACTAAAGACTAATGTTAGAACCATTTCCTTCTTCTCATATCTAATATCACACTAAAGATTAATGTTAGAACCATTTCCTTCTTCTCACATCTAATATCACACTAAAGACTAATATTAGAACCATTTCCTTCTTCTCACATCTAATATCACACTAAAGACTAATGTTAGAACCATTTCCTTCTTCTTCACATCTAATATCACACTAAAGACTAATGTTAGAACCATTTCCTTCTTCTCACATCTAATATCACACTAAAGACTAATGTTAGAACCATTTCTTTCTTCTCACATCTAATATCACACTAAAGACTAATGTTAGAACCATTTCCTTCTTCTCACATCTAATATCACACTAAAGACTAATGTTAGAACCATTTCCTTCTTCTCACATCTAATATCACACTAAAGACTAATGTTAGAACCATTTCCTTCTTCTCACATCTAATATCACACTAAAGACTAATATTAGAACCATTTCCTTCTTCTCATATCTAATATCACACTAAAGACTAATGTTAGAACCATTTCCTTCTTCACATCTAATATTACACTAAAGACTAATGTTAGAACCATTTCCTTCTTCTCACATCTAATATCACACTAAAGACTAATATTAGAACCATTTCCTTCTTCTCACATCTAATATCACACTAAAGACTAATGTTAGAACCATTTCCTTCTTCTCATATCTAATATCACACTAAAGACTAATGTTAGAACCATTTCCTTCTTCTCATATCTAATATCACACTAAAGACTAATATTAGAACCATTTCCTTCTTCTCACATCTAATATCACACTAAAGACTAATGTTAGAACCATTTCTTTCTTCTCACATCTAATATCACACTAAAGACTAATGTTAGAACCATTTCCTTCTTCTCACATCTAATATCACACTAAAGACTAATGTTAGAACCATTTCTTTCTTCTCACATCTAATATCACACTAAAGACTAATGTTAGAACCATTTCTTTCTTCTCATATCTAATATCACACTAAAGACTAATGTTAGAACCATTTCTTTCTTCTCATATCTAATATCACACTAAAGACTAATGTTAGAACCATTTCTTTCTTCTCATATCTAATATCACACTAAAGACTAATGTTAGAACCATTTCCTTCTTCACATCTAATATTACACTAAAGACTAATGTTAGAACCATTTCCTTCTTCACATCTAATATTACACTAAAGACTAATGTTAGAACCATTTCCTTCTTCTCATATCTAATATCACACTAAAGACTAATGTTAGAACCATTTCCTTCTTCACATCTAATATTACACTAAAGACTAATGTTAGAACCATTTCCTTCTTCTCACATCTAATATCACACTAAAGACTAATGTTAGAACCATTTCTTTCTTCTCACATCTAATATCACACTAAAGATTAATGTTAGAACCATTTCCTTCTTCTCATATCTAATATCACACTAAAGATTAATGTTAGAACCATTTCCTTCTTCTCATATCTAATATCACACTAAAGAGAAATGTGATTCAGGTTCTTGGTGTGGTCCCTCCACGCCCTGCTGTCTCCCTGCAGGTGTTGCATATTGTAAACTTGTTATCTTCTGACCACATGCTGAAGAATGTCCAAACACACACACACACACACACACACACACACACACGCTGAAGAATGTCCAACCAGCTGACATGTTGCAGGTTAACTCACCAGGTTCCTACATGAGGGAGAATAGAGCCAACACACTTCACACCACGAGATGGTACACACCTCACACAGAGGAGAAGTGGAGAGAACGGAGAAAGAGTCCGTGCCGTGGCGTCTGTGTGTTGTGGCGTCCTTGAGAACTGTAACTCTATAACTTCTGTTGTCAGTTAATTGTAGCGTTGACCGGCATGAAATCACCATACGTCAGACTGACCCGCCGCTCGCCGGTCATGGCCGAGCACGGGAAAAAAACGTCCAATTCCAGTCACCGGCCGGTCTATCTGTGCATCTCTAATTGATATAATAATAAAACAACATTAATATCTTAAAGTAGAAGATATTCTGTCTCTCACATCACATATATTGTGAACAGGAGTGATTATTGAAGAGTATTCTTTTGTTTCTGTGTGTTTAAGTATCCAGCCAGCTAAAATGTAGCAAGAGATTTCTTTATAAAGGCCAAACCAGGGGCGGTTCTAGGATCAGACCTTTAGGGGGGTCAGCTCCTAATGAGAATGTGACAAATTTCACACAATGTTCATCAATTTTAGTTGCTTACGTTTAAGTTTGGGTTCTAATCTTCTTTAAACTTCCCAACCGTCTCTTGCTCTCCCTCTGACAGACCAGATACAGACTCAGCCAAAAGGGGGGGGAGTCTGGCACAACCTCCTCTGATTGGCCAACACCACGTTTCTGTTGACCCTTTTCTTGACAGGGTAACAGGTGCTTAGCATCGGAGACAGATACACAGGATATTAAACCTGTTTTAAACCCTTTAAACCTGTAATTGTTTGTCCTCTGTCACTAACATACAAGTTCCCAAAACTCTAACTTGAAGCACCAAAATTGATTAAAATGTTTTGGGGGGGCTGAGAGGAAAATTAGGGCCCCCCTAAAAAGGGTCTAACATCACCCATGGGCCTAACTGTATTGGGTTTCAAGTTGCTACAGCAGGTCCAAAGGGGTCGCTAGAATCCACACAAACTGGAGGATCCTTTTAGCCACTTTAAAGATTAATAAGGTTAATAAAGTTTATTTTAGGTTTGTCATTCTACTTTCAACTAACATGTATTCAGTAAGTTTAAAAGGTGTTTGTTAGTTACTTACTGGTTATTTTTGTTTATTTTTTGTACAAGTAATTATATATGTACAGTACGTATATTTTGTATGTTCATGTATTTCATTCATTATTCACTATTATTGCATAAGGGTGTGTAAGTTTAAATGTAACAAAGGGGGGAATGAATGACTTTTCCATCTCTTACACTGCTATTTTAATCTAGTACTTTAACTTAATATTTAAACTTAACCTATGTTACTGATTTTTCT
>JABUOV010000029.1:220000-262500 GCA_025617405.1 Perca schrenkii
ATCTGCATTGAAAATAAAATACAAATAATGAAATGTCACTGGCTACAGAAACTCCAAATTACACAAACTTGTAATTTTAAAACAGTGCAGAGTATTACTGACAACACTTTCAGTGATAAAAAAGGCTACTTGCTGTACCTGAACATGGGGGATTAGATTTATTGTAGGCCTATACCAAAACTACACTGAGTGTTAGTTACTATATACTATAACTATTCAAATATAAATGTATATAACATGTGTTGCTTTGTGTTAAAGAATTAGCATTGAATAACCTAATTAATATTTTCTCAATGTCATATTACACTTTTGATCAATGTTGTCTGTGAAGTTTTCACAAACAACACCCAGGTCTTTGCCAGTCCCACAATAGTAAACGCAAATATGAAAGACAAGGAAAAACAGCACTCTGATGGAAGACAGACAGAAAGTGCAAGCTAGGATTTTTAGGTTAAACTGTTGGTTAAATTTGGTGAATTATTTAGTCCCCTTCCCTGTTTGTTAGCACGTTTAGAGTGGTACCAATTAGTGATGCACCGATGTGAAAATTGTGGCCGATACCGATAACCGATATTAATATTTCTGTTATGGCCGATACCGATATTTACCGATGTCGACATCTCTGTAGGATACAAGTGTGTCCTGAATTCACACCATGAATAAGCCAACCAGCCAAGAGTATTCACAATAAACATCTAACTCACTTGAGACCAAGTCACTGTATTCTGTGAACATTGTACAACAGTTCAAAACTTTAAAGTACAGTAGTAGGCCTTAAATGGCCAAAGCCAAAAGTATTGAAAAAGGTAAAATGTGAAAATGGAGCCAGAACAAACTGGACTGAACAGACACTGGCTTTTACAGTCTTCTGAACTGTCATTACAGTAACTTCCAAGTACTTTAGGGTTAGGCCTAACCCTCAAAATTATAGAAATTGGTGCCTTCTAGGCCGAGATAAACCAGAAAATGTGTTTTTGGCTCATATGGATGAAAGACACCAAATCCCAGAATGCACTTGCTTCGCTGCTTAGACTCCACTCCCAAGCCATGCCTACCGTTTACAGACCGACAGTGAGGCAGCATTCAACTCAACCCAAATGTGTTTTATTGTCATTTCAACCATATACACGAAACAACATTTCACCGTGGCTCTAATGGTTACACATTTAACATATATAAAAACGACATACGAAACAGGTGTTTACAGTCCACCAAGCGCTAATGCTAGTATGCATTAGCTGAACTTTACCGTGAAATGTAGAATGGTCGGCATTTACTAGTCACAAACTCCCCCAGCAGTTAGCATTTCGTTGGATACGAGCAGCTAATTAAAGCCCGTGTTAATACAGCCCATCTCCACTCTTACCCGGCGACATGTTTCCACAACAAGAAAAACAGAAGTCTCTGAACTTACGATGGGAGTTTGGTTGAAGTTGGATGTAGCTAGTCCAGTTTGTTGTCTAATGAGCAGACACTTGCAACCAGCATTGATGGAACAGGTGGCTGGCTAGCGTTAGCTTTCCACCTAGCTAGGTTAGCTATACTCCAGCCCCCGTTTGCCTTTCACCGCTGAGAATGTCCCCCCATGATCGCTCCGATCTGGCCGCTGCCCGCTGTTCAAACTAACCTGTACGGCGGGCCGCAGCAACCTCTTATTTCCGAACATTCATCTCTCCCCCGCCCACCGAGGGCCGGTGGTTTACTACATTTTCCAGTGTCCCACTTCGCCGGCAGATTCCGTCTGCAAAAACCAACATCCCCGCCCCCAGACCGACTAGCTGCTGCTGCTTCTTCTTCTTCTTCTGATTTCAGCAGTATAGACGCTGTTAAGCATATTACTGCCCTCCACAGGTCAGATTTAGATCTAAATTCTCACACACACGTCAAATACACAGGAATGATTCACATCGGCCCTATTCATCGGCCCTATTTTGACATCGGAACGATACCGATGTGTAAAAAAATATCAGCTCATTTTAATATCTCAGGTTACTGTATTGTGTCAGCAGTTAATTTAATATTGTATGTGGAGTTTTGTTCTGCAGGGTGCAAATGTTCCACCAGAACCAGTTCCTTCCTGAGACTATTTAGCAGAGCTGCAGTCACTGCGTCTGGAGCTTAGCGCCGCCCAAGACCAATTAGTTAAAAGAAATGCAAACACCCCAGAGAGTTTATTCTCCTATCCCAGAATGCATCTGTGGTGTAGCCAGACATCACTTCACAGCTCTGTGGAGATACAGCTGAACATGCGAGACTAGAGTGTAAATGACACAGACTGAAGAAAGAGATGATTTTTATGGATTTTAATACAGAATTTCCCCTATTTGTTTGTTTCTTTCTTTCCCAGAGGTGAGAGATGAAGAGTGGGAGGAGCTCGGCCCAGATATCGCTGCCCTGCACCACCTCAGAGGACTGTCTGAACACATGTTTCATGAAAGGCTCAAGAACCCATCGAACCATAGGTGACCAATGTGACTGATAGTAACAACAATCTTTGTTTTGGTTCTGCTTATTGGTTCCTGAAAAACTAAACATGATGCTCTTTCTGGACCAGACAAAGCTGTTCAAAGCAACACATTTTACATATATTTTAACCCTTAAGTGAGTACACCCCTACGTTAAATTCCCATAGAGGCAGCAGATGTTTATTATAAAGGCCAGTTATTACATGGGTCAGGATACTCAACATGGCATCATGACTTTGCGTAAATATACACGCCACTTTCATAAAGCCAAATGGCGTGTTATTGTATGCATTTTCAGCCATCCACGTGTATGCCTACGCTGTATACAGCTGATGTAAAGATACCCACCACGTGGCCTCGCCACGTTGCGTGTTATCGCGAGAACGTGACGTACTATCGCGAGAACGTCACACGCATGTTAAAAAAAAAAAGGTTGGGTTTAAGAAAAGAACACAGGGAAAGGCTTTAGCAACAAAACAGTGACAAAAACACGGAAAATAACGACAAAAACACACTTAGGAAAACAATAAACGGTTTGGTTTAGGAAAGAAACACTGGGTAAGGCTTATAAAAAGAAAACAGCTGAAACATTGTCAGACGCGGGACGCGAACCCGGTTCTCCCAGGTGAAAGTCCTGTGTTTTACCCATCGAATACCCCAACCTACCTCACAACGTAGATCAATGGCGGCTGATTTGCATTGATATACACGCAAAAATGCGATTATGCGTCTTGATAACACGCAAAAACGGAATACAAATTGGCGTGTCATACATACACCAATTCATGAGATCAGTCTGGGATACTATGCATCCTGATAAAGTTCCCTTTGCCTTAGGAATTAAAACAGCCACCCCACATCATCACATACCCTTCAACAGACCTCCCCCCATCATCACATACCCTCCACCATACCTATAGGTATGGCTATAGAGAATATATATATATATATATATATATATATATATATATATATATTAGTGCTGTCAGTTTAACGCGTTATTAACGGCGTTAGCGCAAACCCATTTTAACGGCGTCAATTCTTTTATCGCAAGATTAATGTCCTTTTTGGCCTAGCAGAATTTGTTTTTTCACATGTTGCAACAACTAGTAACGTTAGAAAATCTACAACACCACACCGGATCTAGCTAGACCGGAAACACAACAACAGGCACGCTGCCACTTGTTTGCACTTGCTGGCGAGCCGGCCAAAGAGTAGTACATACCTGCAAACCTCAGACCGTTTTGAATGGGGTCCGAGACCCGGTGCTAATACGGCACCGGTGCCTTAACCACCGTTATCTACCGGACCGAATAGCAATGCAGATTTCGGTGCCTTATTTAGGTGCTACTTATATTCCTGAGCTTCTCTCTGATGCCCTGAAAACGGACGTTAGAGGGAACTGAAACATCGCCACACGGGAGTTCAGTCAACACTACTCTTAGCAGCAGGTAACGTTAGCCTACCGTTAGCTAGTTAACATTACACTTAGCAGCAGGTAAAGTTAGCCTACCGTTAGCTAGTTAACATTACACTTAGCAGCAGGTAACGTTAGCCTACCGTTAGCTAGTTAACATTACACTTAGCAGCAGGTAACGTTAGCCTACCGTTAGCTAGTTAACATTACACTTAGCAGCAGGTAACGTTAGCCTACCGTTAGCTAGTTAACATTACACTTAGCAGCAGGTAACGTTAGCCTACCGTTAGCTAGTTAACATTACACTTAGCAGCAGGTAACGTTAGCCTACCGTTAGCTAGTTAACATTACACTTAGCAGCAGGTAAAGTTAGCCTACCGTTAGCTAGTTAACATTACACTTAGCAGCAGGTAACGTTAGCCTACCGTTAGCTAGTTAACATTACACTTAGCAGCAGGTAACGTTAGCCTACCGTTAGCTAGTTAACATTACACTTAGCAGCAGGTAACGTTAGCCTACCATTAGCTAGTTAACATTACACTTAGCAGCAGGTAAAGTTAGCCTACCGTTAGCTAGTTAACATTACACTTAGCAGCAGGTAACGTTAGCCTACCGTTAGCTAGTTAACATTACACTTAGCAGCAGGTAACGTTAGCCTACTATTAGCTAGCAGCTGGATTAAACACGGTTAAAATGTTTACAGCTAAACGGTGTAAAATGTGTCTGTATTTCACTGGAGAGTACTCCAACACCGGACTGGAGCTGCCATTGTCTGAAAAACACAGTCATGATGTCATGTTGCTCGCTAAGGCATGGATACCCGACCCGACCCGACGCGTCCCGACGGTACCCGACGGGCCGGGCCGGGTTCGGACAGATATTTAGAAATTATGGTCGGGGTCGGGTCGGGCTCGGTCACATCAGGGCGATAAGGCATTTGTTGTAAAATGGTGCTGCGGCTCCTTTTAAGAGAGCTCAGTGCGTGGGTTTGTGTGTGTGTGTTTGTGGGTGTGTGTGTGTTCGTGGGTGTGTGGTAAGTGGTCAGAAGAGAGATAGAGAAAGAGGAAGCAGACGTGTTGTAGATGCAACCGGAGCAGAGTTAGTGGTTATTCATTTTATACCGTGGGCCCTGGAGGTAACCAGTCTCCCCTGGTTCTCTGATCACAGTCGGAAACAAAGTGATCAGGAGAGGTTAACACGTTGAACATTTTAACAGCTGATTAACGTGCGCTTGTTGCCCCGTGTGCGCTGATGCCTCATCTGTTGACATTTCTGAATGCCTTCCTACAGTTGCTTAATAAAAAAAGGGCTTTCCACACAAACAAACGGAAAAAAGATGAGATTTTAACTGTGTCGGACGCGGGCCAGGCTCGGACAAAAAAATTCGGCCCGATCCGGACTCTAGTGCTCGCCTCGCCAGCCTCGTGGTGCATTCCATGTAATTGTAAAATACCCTTTTCCCACCCAGGTCCGTCACACAAAGACTATGTTGTGGAAAAGAGAGTTCACTCCAGGAAATCGGAGCGAGAACAGAGAAAGTGAAAAAGAGAGATAACTACGGCCTATTTCCGTTCTACAGAGAAGAAATCGTCACTGTTTCGATATTTGGGATACATATGGGCCTTTTTTGAAGAAATGTAAATAGTTTGTCATTTATATGAGTTATAATGTTCACTAGGTTTATTTTTGCACTGGATAACTCCAAATATATAGGAGAACTGTTTTAGACAACACAAATGCTTGTGTAGCATTCCTGTGTGTGTGATATCAATAAATTTGACAGTATTATTTTGATTATTGGCAAAAGCGTCTGGACTTTTTTTGAAATAATGTATATACTTTGTCAACTGTATAATTTATAATGTTTATTTCTTCACAGTTTGACACCCAAGACATATGGGAACTGATTTAGACAGGAGATTGGCTTAGCTTTTATTGTTCTGTGCGTGATATCAATAAATATCTGAGATTAATTTTCCGTTTTATTTATTTATATGTCTTTGAGGTCATACAACCTTTTTTACATTCAAGTGACCTCACTACAGCAGAAATATTCTAATAGCCCAGTTTTTCCTGAAAAAAATGATGTATATTGAGTGACTATATAACAGGGTTGATGTTTTACAAGCTTTTTTAGAAAATAAAACCAGACGGACAAGGAATTGTAAAGTCAGTGTCATAGTCAGTGTTTTCAGCGTTAAAATCAAACTCTGGTGCACACCTATCCACCGCACTGAAACCACTGAAAAGATCGGCCTTGCCCACACAATCTCAATCGAGTCAAAAACTAGGATTTTGGCATTGACAACCGGTTCCAATTTGGAAAATTTGCTTTTGAATCTGATCATCGGTTCCAAATTTAACATGCTGTAACAAACAGAAGCTAAATCTCTTCTGTGGCAAGAGTGGTAAAATATATTTTTAAATATAAACCAAAGTGTTTTTCTTAGGGAAGGTATTGTCAAACTCTCATGTGGTCTGCATCAGGTTTTTCTCAATCTATGTAAGTGTTGTGTAAGCCTCTCTGATATAAAGTTGTAAATCTTCTTTTAGGGACATTGACCAAAACCCGATGAGTTTGCTGTCTGATCTTCAGGAGAATGAGAATTTCACAGCTTTTGTTATTCAGAAGGAACAGGTTAGTGGATTTTAAATTAAAATGGAAAGCAGTACGGAGTTCAGATGAACTGAGCTTAATTAACTGGAACCCAAATCAGTGTTTAATTAATAAAACTAGCAAAAGAAATGATCTCTCATGGACACAGAAAACGAAAACGATTTTACCTTGTCATAGTTGAATTACGACAGTTCGGTGGGTAAAATAGGCATACATAGTACCTCAAAATCCCATTGACACCTCTTTCCTATGCAAATCTCACAATTTGAAACTGCCACTGAAAATGGAAAAATCTCAACAAAGCTCATAGTTGACGTCAACTCGGTGGCTATAACTTATTTGGCTCTGGTCTGTACCTTTGTCAGGCCCAAATATGTACATAAAGACCACTGGTCTGAGACCAACTGGTGTTCTGAATGTAGGTCGTGCAGATTTCGGACACTAGTTTCCATGGGAATTACAATGAAGAAAGTTTGGAAGTTTTTCAAGGATATTGAAAATGAACCACGGTCGTAAATGCAGTGTTGCAGGCCATACAAGTGTTTAGAACTTAATTAAGGAGTAGATATCTGACATCGGAGTTGTGGATCTAACGTGGCAAGGACTTGCAATGAGCGGTGAGTGCTGGAGCTGCCTGCTGGCAGCGTTTCACAGTGTGTTGACGTTTTTTTTGTTCCCAACATGGATCCTTGGGGAACAAGCTAGGGGCTGTGGAGCCACCAGGACGAGACATGATAAGAACATAGTAGTTACAACTCCGTGTGTGTGCCTGTGGGCTTCACTCTCCGCTAAATGCCCCCGCGCTGAGACACTGAACTACCTATGTTTTATATCCCAACAGTAATGTTACAACAACACTAGTTGTAATGAAAGTGTCTAAACTTTGCATTGGTGTGTGTGCGCAACACACTACAGGATGACTAAACTGTAACTAAACTGTGTCAGCAGAAATGAAGTTTTAAGCCAGCCAGGGATATTTTCTCGGGCCTCGGCTGCTGCAGCCATTCCTGCTCTGGTGGTGCTGCGGCAGCTGCCCAGCCGCACTTTTGGAAGTCTATCGTAACGTCTGAGGAAGTAAATTTAAAGTGTCCGCAGCTCAAGGCCAGATAAGCCGCGCGAACTCCACCGCTCGCCGCGACCACTCTATGATCCTCGTTACTCGCTTTAGGTGCAAGTTTTAAGAGTTATAAAAGAGTTACGCAGCAGTCAAGGGAATCAGATTAGAAAAAGAGCTTTAATGTGCACGAAAGTAAATCAACACACATGAAAGCCCGAGCAAGTACCGGTAAGCTTGCTAAAGATTCCTTTGTCTTACTCCACTTTTATCGTAAAAAAGAAAGATCCTCCCCCTGCCAAATGCTCCAATGACCACCTTCAGAATATGCGTGTAAAGCTTCAATTGGCTACTTTGGAAGCTTAAGACCACCTCTTCTGGGGATTTTCCACTGTATGAAGTCATTTTGCTGATCTTGCAGTTTTGAGTGAACTTTTCACCGGGTAGACTATCCGCAACTAGCGCGACTGCTTCAATGGTATATCATCGTGGCTAGTAGCGACTGTATCGCAGCTGTAGCAGGTGTTCTGTGGTACTGAAGGTGGTATATGGAGGGAGAAGATTTTTCCTTATTTTCAAGGCAGAATACATGTCATCTCTTATTGAGTATCATACTAGTTGTACATTATATATTTTATACCAGATTTTATCACATTTTGCCACAACACGTCTCCCCTTTTTACCTGCCTGCACACAGTGTTGCCAACTTAGCGACTTTATCTCTAGATTTAACGACTTTTCAGACCCCCTTAGCGACCTCAAGGAAGTGTGAAATACCCTTTATAATCATTCTATCACACCTTTAAGACAACAAATGGGACTGTCTTGAGTTAAATGTTCATCCCCTCCAATTTATGATAAAGTAATATATATAAAAATGATTTTAACTGGATTATCTGCTGTGTTTTATATTTAGTTTTTTTCACTTGCTATCCAGGATTTTGAAGGCTTCTTGGCAGCGATTGATGAACAGAAGACACAAGATGTTCTCCTGAGTGCTTCGGAGATCTCACACAGCTACGGCCAAAAACTTCTGGTCATGACTGACAAAGAAAAGTCAACAAATGACAGAGTCCAGCAGGAATACAGCATGGATCCGCGTTACTCAGTAATAGTCAGCAAAGAATGCCTATTCAATGTCTCGTGTGTACCAGAAGCAGACAGCTACACCTTGGTGAAAATATTTGGGAGTGTTTCAGAAGATGGACAAACTGTGTCTGGCCTTTCTGTCTCTTCACTCGCAGAGCTGATGTTGAAACTGTCACTGGAAACTGCGCCCGTGTTCTCTCTCGATGGAAACACGACCAAAGACTTCCAACATAACTTCCTTCGAGTTTTTATGGCCCATGGTATCCCAGCAGTCCTAGAAACAACCCAGGAGAATCACCAGACTTACCAGGTCATAAACCAACTTGAAGAAGTTTCTGGATACCAAATTCCACAAAGACCGGTTGATCACAGCACCCAGTACGACCAGAGGTGTAGTGGTAAAAAAAGAGGTGGGTAAACTATAAATTCCGGTGGACCACGACGTGGTCACCCGGTACGGTGGGCCACTGCCTACCGGTGTATGTGTATCCTGATGACATCGCTATAGGTTATCATTTGATGGTACTACCGAGGGTATCACTGGTTGTTCCCTCATCATAGGTCACACAATCACTATTCAATTTATACATTAATCTAAATTATTGTTGAAGAGACTCAAGAAGGAATAATATGATTGTAATCTATAAAGTTTACTAAATGACAAAACATTGCGTTTTGTTTGTTTTGTTTTGTTCTGTTTTTATAATTTACCCTGCCCTGTAAAGCAACTTTGAGTCTGTGAAAAGCGCTATATAAATTAAATGTATTATTATTATTATTATTATTATATAACCAAGTTGAGGCATGTGTTGGCATTCTGAGTGCCTCCATGCTGCACTGTCACTGGACATCCGGTGATACACAGGGATGAGCTTCTTATGGTGATCATTCAAAAGACCAATATTTAGAACACTGGAGAAAGAACTCAAAGTAGACTAAATTGTTATTAGACACATTATCTTCACACTGTCAGAGATATGAAGAAGAGACAGATCCTGACTAAACACAGGCTCAGTGACCACCTACTGGGTCAGACAGACAGGTCAGAGAGAGAGAGAGACAGGCTCAGTGACCACCAACAGAGGTGCACTTCATCCTCCACTGGGAAAAAGTATCTTCACTAAGAGAATTACACCTTGGAAAAATAACCAAAAAAAGTTACCACCAGAAAAGAAGCTGGTAGTTCTCCTAGGAGAGGGGACAGCAGCTCTACTGACAGCTAAATATGGATCTGAGGGACTCACAACCAATTAGGATCACCAAATTACAGATTGGTTTAGTATTATATAGTAATTATAGTAGAATAGTATATGTGACACCTACATATTTAATATATGACATGTAGGCTATGCATTTCTGTAAAGTACTTGAGAGAGAGAGAGAGAGAGAGGGAGAGAGAGAGTCAATCTGATAACCTCCGCTGTCTGATAACTCCTGTTTTCTGGACGATAGTTGACACATCGGCGTCCTATGTGAAGGTATTTCATCATCTGCTGTCTTAGTGTGTAGCCTAATCCCCTGCTGGGTCTTCTTACTAATAACAACTGTTTTCGTCTTCTCTGAGGTGATTTTCGACCGTTTTCGACGCATTTCTTTCGACATTCTGAACTACCGCGGAAATGTTCATCAGCCAATGAGATTGCGCATTTACAGTTAAATCTCCCCTTTTACTTTCACAATTGGATGCTTATGAAAAGTAAATGACCGTATATGGATCCGACAGCATTACACAGGATTGCAGAGGAGAGAGAAAGAGCTTTCCTATATGAGATGACAGGGTGCAGGCAGCGATCGCGGAGCAGCGGGATGAATTAGAACGCCAACTTGAATTTAGGAGAAAGTGTAGTAAAATAAAGACCTAAATGTGTATTTTTTACTCTGAAAGTCTGAAAGAATATATGTTATTGAAGACAAATAGCCCAAAATCTCAAAATTGACCAGTGAAAAAAAACACGATGTTTTTGCCTGCCGTGTCTCGCATTGAGCCCCCAACGTTGACTTCAAGGCAGCGCTTCGACCATTGACTTCATGACTTCAAGGCACCGAACCATTTCCTAATCCTAGTGCCTTCCAGGCATCGCTGCCTGGAAGGCGACGTTGGGGGCTGAAACACCAAACACCGCAAGAGATTGGTCAACACTGACAGTAATGCAGCGCAATATGAAATATTTCGTCTTAGATTTAACAACTTATGAAACTAATATAGAACAATTTGAAACTAAAACTACATAAGCTTAATTTAAAATGGCTTGGGCACTATAGGCTAGAGGTGGATACACGCAATTTAGAGGTGGATAAACGCACTTTGGAGGTGGGTAAACGCTATTTCCGAATTTTGGGAGGTGCGCAAACGGCGTTTACGTGCGTTTAGCCTCCACTACATCCCTGAGTACGACCACCAGCAGATCCTCATCCTGGAAGATAACCCTGTTGTCAGAACAGCTGCTACGTATCTTTTTGAGAAGCATCCAACGGTTTCCTCTGTCTACGTTCTTGATAACAACCAAAGACCAGTACTGATCCGAGGTGACTCTGTGCCTCTGACAGAGGACAGCCGGCTGGTGCTGGTCGGCCACAGCGGCAAAGACAGCTCAGGAGAAATGAGATTGGGAGGATACGAAGTGCAGGATGTCTCCAAAATCATTCAACAAACCTCCAGGGATTCCAATAAAATTAAAACAATAAGTGTGGTGGCATGTGACGTCGGATCAGATAAAGCATTCATTGAAACGCTGCTGAAGGATCTCCATGAGACCGCCGGCATCAAGACAGAGCTGCACATCAGGGACGCTGTGCTCCAGGTCAGACACACAGGAGAGAAAATCACCCTAGAGATCACTAAGGATGGAGAGCAATGGCGACATAAAGATGACAGCAAGAAAGTGGTCGCAACCCTTGACAGGAACGGAGATGTAATTATTAGAAGTGAGCCTGGCAGTAAAGGAAAGGAAATCTTTACCGCTGAAAGAAACTTTCTAGGTCCTGAAAACCGTTTCCTGGTCTACAGAGACAGCTGGCCAGATGAGCCAAAAAGATTTATTAACCAGAATGTTTATGATAAGTTGAATGCTAATGAACGTAATGCTTGTAATCAACTTGAAGCTCTGTCCTGGGGATTGTTTCATGATGAAAACATACCCCGTCCAGAAAAAATGAAGATTGAAAAATTTAATCTAAAAGACTATTATTTATTAGAAAGAAAAAAATGGTTCAATGAAGAAAAGAAACGTTATGAGCTTACAGGGGAGGTAGAGAAGATGAATAATGAACAAAAAAATAAAATTCTTTCCAACTGTTATGAGATTAAATCAGGAGAAGATATCAGGAATGTGATCCGTCACTATGCAAAGACCGGAGAAGATGAGGTTACATACCTGAAGGTCAATCACTGGATATTAGAGGTTGATCCTATAAAGCTGTATGTCGCTCCAATCAGAAAAAAGCTTGACAACAATGAAAGAAAAAAAGAAGAAAACATTAAGGAATGTATTGAAGATCAGATAGGAAAAGAAAGTTACTTTAAAATACGAAAAGGAATTAAAACAGAAATGGGCCAAAATGACCCTAAAGAAGGATACGCTGAATATGTGGAAGGTATTTTTCGTGGAAAGCCCACAAAAGCTCGCCTTCCGCTCCCCGCTGAGGCCTGGTTAACCACATATTTCACTGCATCAGTTATATCAGAATCTGCTAGAAACTTCCGGACATTTGCTCTGACTCTCATGGCCCTGCATATGGTCCAAAGCACAGACAACAATATCAAAGAGAAAGGACTGGACTTTCTTTGGGAAGAACATTCAATGGCAAGACAATATTCTTGGATTGACCCAAGCAGGCGGGGATTTAGTGGCTCAGCCGACAATAAACATTCCAGCAAATTAAAAAATTACCCGAAGCCTTCGACTACTGACGGATTAGAGAATGATCTTAATGAGCTTATAACAAGTGAATTCCAACTGTATAGTAGGTGGAGTCAAAATGGGGAAAGAAATCCGTCTCACATATTCAAATTCGCAGAGAAGTACAGGATAACTGGACGTGATGAAGTTCATAATTACGAAATGTTCATAAATACAGTAGGTAAGAGCGGCTCTACAGCGTCCGGCCGATTAGGAGGCTACAATGACGGCCACACAACATCCCAAGACTTAAAATCTGCCTCTGAGTTGGAAAAGTCCTTCAAACTTGAATCATATTACTCCAGGCTGAGCGTATTAACCGCTGAACAAGTCAACAGTCAGTTAAAGGCTAAATATGGTGAAAGTCTGGCAGGGTTGCAGGTCCAGGAGGGCAGTGCCAGAATGGAGAATGGAGAGTTTATGTGCAATCTGTTAGACGGTGCTGACGGTAAACCTGCTGAGTTTAAGGCTAAGTTATCTCCTGAGAGTCAACGCTACACTGAAGCAATGTCAGAGAGCATTGAAACAGCAGTTCATGACATGGAAAATCACGGTTCAATCTCCTTCCATCAAGGCAGCAAGTACGTAGAGCACGCTGGGCATGCTGTTGGGACGCTGGGCCTCATGCTGGGGCTGAAAGGAGCTGTTCGTGCTTGTGAACAGGGTGACATTAAAGATTGCGTGGTGGGGTCTCTGCAAACGGCTCATGGAGTGACAGCTATGACAACATCTGCTATTGCAAAACAAGCTCTTTCCTCAGAGACAAGAATGGCCAAAGCTGTAACATCAGTCATGAAAAGCCCTGCAATGAAGGGTTTTACGTCAGTTATACCAATAGTGGGAATTGGATTCGGGATATACAATCTTGCACAAGATTTAAAGAGAAATGACACGCTGGGATACATCGATGCTTCCTTAGATGGTATTATGGTTGGTTTAGATGTTGTTGAAATTGCTCAGCCTGAACTGGCCCCGTTTATAATGCCTATAAACCTGGCGTTATCGGTAGTCCGGATGGTCATTGATGACATTTATATGGGCATACAGAATGAACTAAACAACCTCCCGAAAGATGCTGGAGTTCTGGAAAAACTGGGGGCCGTTTCCTTAGGCATTCTGAAGGGGATTTGGCATTTTGTAATTAGTTTGGCAAGGTTCTTTTATGATAGCCGTTATGAAGAAATTGAGCAGGGACAGAGACTTGTTGCACAGATATCAGACTATCACAAATATTACGAAGTTACAAAGCAACAGGATGGAACGAGTGCCATTGATTTTAGCGGTGGCGACTCTTCTTGGAACGGAGGAGGAATTCACTTCTGCCTCGCCGAACAGGGTCCGTCTAAACTCTGCATGGACTATTTTGTGTCTAGTGATGAGAGTTTTGGGAAAAGGTGTTGGCAGATTGATACACAGGGAAGCAAAGATATTATTCTTGGCCTGGGAGAGTCACATCAGTTAGAGTACACAACATTACAGAAGAAAATACTCATGTTCATACCAGCCGGCTCTGTGTCGGTGGTTACAGGTTATAAAGCTGTACCAGAGTCAAGGTTTGGGGAATACAAAGGAAATAGAGATTCTAATCGTTTTTTTGCAATTCAGAAAGCAGAGGATGAACATGTGATTGAAGTCATGTTAAGTTACTATTACAGGCTTTATGGTGAACCAGGTGATGACATATTCTTCCTTGGTCCACAGAGAAGTTATGTTGAAGGATGCGGAGGAAAAGACACGTACATTATTCCTAAAAATGGAGGGAAAACAACCATTAACAACTACGATCCTTCCAAAGCACTAGACACTCTTCATTTCAGTGTTGATTACAGTCACATTTCTGTGTCTAAATCTGGAAATGATGTTGTGTTAATGTATGAGGGAAGTCACACTGTGACCATAGAAGGATGGTTTTTAGGGGAACCGTATCGTCACATGAACATGATGTCTGGAGACGGAGTCTTGTTTGAGATTTCCTCCGTCGTGGTTTCTTCTGTTCAGCTGGTGGCCAGAGGGATTAACTTGATGTTTAGCTCTAGAGGTGAACATGTAGATGCATCCCAGCCACTTTTAAGCACAGTTACAAACATCTTTGGGTCTCAGTATAACGATGAGATCGTTGGAAATGGAGAGAATAATCTCATAGATGGAGGAGGAGGTCGAGATTTTTTGATGGGCGGTGAAGGAGAAGACATGTACATAGTGAAAGTCAGAAAACAGTCGTCAGTGTTGATTGAAAATTACTCCAAAGACACTAAAACAGACCTGGCCATAATAGAAGCAAACCTTCACACTTTTAGAGTGGAAGTAGTGTATGATGATGTTGTTCTGACAGCTTCCCATGACAACACGCCCGTCAGGGTGACTTTAGATAAATGGTTCAGATCAGCAGCATTCAGACATTTGCTTGTTGTCACAAAAGATTTTATCACTTTCACAATCTCAGATAACAAGACCGACTGCCTGGACAGAGACCTGTTCACCAAGTGTATTAAAAGTAGCAGCATCGACTACAGCAGCTCACCATCTCCTCTGCTGGTGGACCTTCAGGAGGACGAGGCTTTTAGCAGAGTGACGGAGGTTCGTGGGTCAAAGTTCAACGATGTCATCAGAGGGAACAAAGAACACAATGTTATTGTCCCAGGAGGAGGACATGATTTCATCCAGGGTAGAGGAGGAGAGGACTGGTACATTATCACACCGGGCCAAGGAGTAAAACACCATCAACAATGAATCTCCAGATCTAGCCTTGGATATTCTCTTTCTGAAAGAACAATACGAGAACATAAAATGTTCTTTTGAAGGGCAGAGCATCATCATTTTGGTACACGGTAGAAAAGATGTTATTTCACAGAACTGGTTTGATTCAAAGTTTCATCAGCACCTGCAGATTAAAACCAGTGATGGAATAACAGCTGGACTGATGACAAACCGCAGCAGCTGTGATAAGTCTTTGATGTTCCCTGTAACTGTTGATTATAGAAACCAGAAACCCTCTGAATACAAAAAATATGAGTGTTTCAGAGGGTTTAGAACAAACAATCCGCAATCCTGCGGCAAATGGATGATGATGAGGAATCATGATTCAGTTAAAGAAATGTACGGTTCCTCAGGTTTCGACTACATGGCTGGAAACAGCAATGATAATCTGCTTGATCCGTACACCGGAGGTGCACTGATGATTGGAGGTGAAGGAAAAGACACTTACATAATCAAACAAGGATATGGAAACATCTTAATGATCGATAACTTTGCAGAAGAGCAGAGTATTGATACTGTGTCGGTTGACATGGATTATCTTCATGGCAGCGGAGTCACACTGGACTCATCAACAGAAGATCTGGAAGTGACGATCACATCAAAAGGGGAACAACTAAAATTCACTCTGGTCAACTACGCCAATGGTTACCAACATCAGCACTTAGAATTTCAGAGCTCTGACGGAGTGACTTTTAAATTGAAATCACTAAACTCAACCAGAAATGTCCCTTTCTTTCACATTGAAGCTTTCAAAGTGACTCTGAAACAGCTGCAGGTTGACTGCCGCTTGGACTTCAACTCTCAGAGGAATCTGTCAAAGGTCCACACGGTGCAAGGCTGTCCCTCCCAGTCCAATGACATACTAGGTAAGTAGTACAGATGTCAATCTTCCTCTACAATGCCATTCAAATGTCACTTCGGTGATCTCAACGGTGAGCTAACACAAATCAACAGAGAACACTGTAATTAAACATTATCTAACAAGTGTAGGGAAGCAGCTCTGTTGTAAAGGCTAACAGCCCTCGGTTAGCAAGATTGAGCTAATTCATGATAAGATAAGCATTTTGACTGAGTGAAAGAATGCTGCAGACTGGAGAATTGCTAGGAGCTGTTAATCATCTTGGCGAGAATCTTTGGTCTGAAATGTGCTTTAGTTTTTATATTCTCTTTAACAAATGATTTTCATTGTTTTTAACTGCTCTTTAAGACACGCTGATCGGAGGGAACGGAGACGACCTCCTGATTGGTGGCGTGGGAGACGACACTCTTTATGGCGAGGACGGAAATGACACCATGATGGGAGACTCTGGCCGGGACGTCTTCCTTCCTGGACCAGGGGCCGACCTGGTGGACGGGGGTCCTGGCAGAGACACGGTTGTGTACTGGGGCGATCCTGACACAGGTAAAGGAGTTTATGTCAACCTGCTGACGGGACAAGGCCGCTACGCCGATGCTGAGGGCGACGTGTTGAAGGATGTGGAGATAGTCATCGGTAACATGCTAGTTCACTGACATAAGCTTTGCAAAATAAATTCAGACATACAGTATTTTGTTTACAATGACAGGGTTTGTAAAGTGTCTATACGTCAGTAAAGTTTCAAAATTAAAATTAGAACTCCGAAAGGGTCACAACACCGTAGGAGCGACAGCGTAGCTACGGTGTGGTGTTGACGCAGAAGAATAAAACAGCCTTTAGGCTGAGTTTTCATTTTACCAACACACACACATCAGTTTTAAGGGGAAAACAGTAAAAGACACAGAAACAAATGTTGATGCAGAATCAGTTTCCATGGTGGCTGATGTAATGTAGAGTTCTGCAGCTAAAATGTATCTTTAAAAATGAAAGACACAGAATCTGAATTTCAAAAATGATTTGTCATTATATCTTAACTTTGCTCGTTCAAAACTTGTCTGTTTAGATCAGACTGATGGCTTGGCCGGTTGTACTGCTGCTTATAGCTTTCTCCAGAACCATTGTACCCCGAACAAAATTTACATAAGGACCCCAAAGCAAAACACCTGTGTACTACTAGGCTTGTTTGAGATGAGCTGTGCCTCGCCCCCTGCTGGGCGGTGACTAAAAGATGCGGTCAAGTCAGACAGTTTCCAGCTTTAAGACTAAACAGGAAGTCACAGAAACACTCACATCCTGTTAATTATAATGTCATCAGACCCATATATCAGCTTGTTTATATACTGACAGAGTAGCTGTTAAAATGCTCTACAGGTGATCTGTTGCTGATATTAAAATACAACAGACTAGATTATCTGTAATCTGAACATATTTAAAGGTCACAACATGTTTTCTGCTAACAGAATAAATCTTAAATCAGACAAATATCAGTCAGAATCTCTCCGATTCAAAAACATGGAAAAGTTTAAATAAAACGTCAAAGTGCGCCTCTTTAATCTTGTGAGGTTATTGTTGACAACATGACGTCAGAGTGAGTCTGTATCAAATCGGACATGAGAAAACTAGAGATAGTTTTAGGGTGACCTTGTACCTTTATCGGTTCAGGCTAACAGTGCTCACATAATGTTCCAGACTGCATGTCTCACAAAGTTAGAATATAAATCTGCATGTGGGAAATGAGATAAACTCTTTCAGCATTTGTGAGAGCAGTAAAGTAGAAATAAAACATAAAAATATAAGGAATTGTGCTTAAATGTAATTTTGCCATTACATTGCACCCTTTTGATTACAACCTAATCACAATACACAAATTACTTTAATGATTACATATATTTTTTGCAAATAGCGTCTTCCATGTCCATGTCTTCTATTGTCAGAGGTTGCTAGCACTTGACAAATCGTTGGAAACAATCTTTACCATTGTTTCGGGTGTGTGTGTCAGTGTGTGTGTGTGTGTGTGTGTGTGTGTGTGTGTGTGTGTGTGTGTGTGTGTGTGTGTGTGTGTGTGTGTGCATCTGTAAGCATTTGACAAAATTCTGATACTAACTTTTTTGTCTTTGAAATCCAAATTAGTTAATCCTAAAAATTACATAATTTGTCTTTGTTTATCACCTATATGAATTTCCCCAGTGTGGGCTAAATTCCTTCAGATGAAAGCAAGGAGTAGATCAAATATAATTGACTTCCGATTGAAAGTAACTGTTAAATTTAACTCCTATACAATCCATCAATAGGAAACCCATTGTCCTAATTCAAAAGTACTTTTAGCTCTCTGGTACCAGCAGGAACTGGCCTGAAAGGCAACTTCTTGTTTTTTCTCAACTTTTAGGCATTTGAGTCAATTCAAGTTTTTATGTTGGTGTGCTGAAAGCTCCGAGACACAAGGTCTTGTGGCGGACTCCTCCTCGCTGGACACGCCTGCTGTAACCTGAACCAGTCTCTCATAGACTGTCATCCAGTGCACTTTTCTCTAAAGCTCTTGTTTCCTCTAAGCTTTTCCTGACTGAATTGTTACACCTTCTATTTATAAAGTATACTAGTATATTATATATTATTATCTTTATGGTATTAAAGTATTATCTTTTACTGTTTATAAGAGTAAATATTAAATGAATATGTGTATACCATTGTCTTAGTACATTACTCATAATGTACATCATTAAGCAGTCACATCAACATTAAACATGTTCATTTAATATTTACTCTCATATTTATATGTTTACACGAAAAGTAAAATATAAGTTAAAGATAACTCTTATAAACAGTAAAAGATAATACTTTAATACCATAAAGATAATAATATATAATATACTAGTATACTTTATAAATAGAAGGTGTAACAATTCAGTCAGGAAAAGCTTAGAGGAAACAAGAGCTTTAGAGAGAAGTGCACTGGATGACAGTCTCTGAGAGACTGGTTCAGGTTACAGCAGGCGTGTCCAGCGAGGAGGAGTCTGCCACAAGACCTTGTGTCTCTGAGCTTTCAGCACACCAACATAAAAACTTGAATTGACTCAAATGCCTAAAAGTTGAGAAAAAACAAGAAGTTGCCTTTCAGGCCAGTTCCTGCTGGTACCAGAGAGCTAAAAGTACTTTTGAATTAGGACAATGGGTTTCCTATTGATGGATTGTATAGGAGTTAAATTTAACCGTTACTTTCAATCGGAAGTCAATTATATTTGATCTACTTCTTGCTTTCATCGGAGGGAATTTAGCCCTCACTGGGGAAATTCATATAGGTGATAAACAAACAGTTGGGTTTTGATTTCAAAGACAAATTATGTAATTTTTAGGAATAACTAATTTGGATTTCAAAGACAAAAAAGTTAGTATCAGAATTTTGTCAAATGCTTACAGATGCTATTTGTAATCTGACATATTTGGGTTAAAAAGAATTAGGATTTTTGTACACAAAACATATGTTTATGAAATATAATGTTTTATTGTCATCAAACTGCCCGACCAATATATAGGCCTACAAGTCCAACTGAAATGATTAGTTGCTAAATCAATTAATTGATTGACAGAAAAAAACTGCTTTGATCGTTTCCAGTTTCAAAAAATGTGAGGACTTTTCGATATTGACGTTTTTAGTACATATTTTTAATGGAATATTGGTGGTAACAGAAAATGTTTACTATAACTATCTGTATGAACCTTGTTTAATTGACTAACCCCATTTAAGCAATATTTTTGAATCAATGATGACATAGATCAAACTTTGAAAAGCAGTGTGTTTAAATGCTCCTTCTTACAGAGGCTCAAAACAGCCAAGAAGGGGACTACACACACACACACACACACACACACACACACACACACACACACACACACACACACACACACACACACACACACACACACTGACACACACACACACACACACACACACACACACACACTGACACACACACTCGAAACAATGGTAAAGATTGTTTCCAACGATTTGTCAAGTGCTAGCAACCTCTGATAATAGAAGACATGGACATGGAAGACGCTATTTGCAAAAAATATATGTAATCATTAAAGTAATTTGTGTATTGTGATTAGGTTGTAATCAAAAGGGTGGAATGTAATGGCAAAATTACATTTAAGCACAATTCCTTATATTTTTATGTTTTATTTCTACTTTACTGCTCTCACAAATGCTGAAAGAGTTTATCTCATTTCCCACATGCAGATTTATATTCTAACTTTGTGAGACATGCAGTCTGGAACATTATGTGAGCACTGTTAGCCTGAACCGATAAAGGTACAAGGTCACCCTAAAACTATCTCTAGTTTTCTCATGCCAGTTTAGCTGTAACTGGGGGATGACAGTCGTACAGGGAGGAGGAGGTGAGATGGCTCCGAGATGTCTCTTGTATTCATCCGATTGTCTTCATGTGTATCAGATTGCCTGTCAAAATTGTAGCGTCATAATAATCCAAGTGCGTATGTGTTGTCACTCTGAAGATGCATATAAGCCTGGTGTTCTTGTGCACTCATTTGAGAAACTGACTCCACACTGGGCTGCGGCCTTTTGTGAAATCATGTTGATCCTATTTGCAAATATATCTTTTTTAATAAAATACAAAAACCCAACTTGGTTTTAGTTTCAGTCTGTCTTATTTGTTTCAATTTACTAAACTCTGAAAACTCTTTCCCCCTGCTGCAGAGGAAACTTCCACAACACAACGAGCATAGAAAAACAGAGAATAACGTCTCATCTCCGTGCACAGTGCTGACTGACGGCTTGACCGCAGTCAGCCTCTGGCTTTACCGTAACGTTACCTGGACAGCAACGGCTTTCTTGACTTCACCTGGAACTCCCAAACAGAAAGTATGTCTGTTTCTCTCTGACGTTGTCTTTCACACAGAGCCTAACGTTAGCTATGATAGCTGACGTTAGCTGACTTTATAACTTTTTAACCAGCCTGGTTCTATGTGAAACAACAACGGCAGAGAGAAACAAACGTAACTAAACATGCTTGCTGTCTGGGAGTTCCAGCTGAACTCACGGAAGACATATGCTGCAGCCCTAAAGCACGCTCTCTTTCCCCTTCCACTTCACACCAAAACAGTAACAGAAAGTGGAAACAAAACAAAAACTGACGCTATAAAAGGTTGACATGACACTTTCCCAATTCCCCCAAAGGTTTTATATAAAGGAATTGAAGGAAGGAAGTGAATTAATGATTAGGTATCAAGTATCGTGAACTAGATTTTTGGTATCGTGACGTCCCTACAGATTAAGTAGCTCGCGCTGATTGACTCTAGGAAAGTAAAGTAAAGTTTGTTTGGTACCTCCAGCCATCACGTAACATTGGTGGCAGCGAACTAGCCGGGAAACAGTCAATTAGCCCCGCCTTTGCTACACACACACACACACACACACTCACATGCACACACACACACACACACACACACACACACACACACACACACACACACACAGACACAGACACACAACATATACACACACACAGACACACACACACAGACACACACACACACAGAGGGTCCTAGGTTTATAGCTGATTTATAATTTGTTGTTTATGTTATTTTAAAATTATTTAATGATTGTTTCCTTCTTACGGTGTCTGAATGGAATTATTTAGTAATCTATGTTTAGTAAATATATCTATAAACGGAATATAGTCTTATGAATAACTACATGTTGTGTTTTGATTTAAAAGTTTTAGACATTTGTAATGAAATCAAACAAAAACTGTTACTGTACTCCAATGTTTTATAATCAATGTATCATTTATGTTTTATTATTGGAAATTAAATCACTCAAATCATTTTTTGTCTTAAAATATTTATTTTAAAGAAGAATGTCCTTCCCTTCCCTGTGAACTCTTTGAGGGGCCGTTTAGGCCATATATCAATAATGGATGCACATACTTAATTTCCCCCTTATGCACACTACTTTTTCTCTTAAAAACTTGTGTGTGTACAAGTTATAAAATTGTCTGTGTGAGCAGCTGTTAGAGTGGCTGTCCAATTGGAAGGTCGGTGGTTGGATCCCAGGCCCCTGCAATCTACATTTCAATTTGTTCTTAGGGAAGACACTGAACCCCAAACTGCTCCAGACGCTGCCCCATCCATGTGTGAATGGAAGTTGCTTTAGATAAAGCATCGCCTAAATGTAATGTAGGCTAATATATTATTTTCATTTTTATGACTGAGTTCAGAGGCCACCCACTGCTACAGAATCACTGCATAACAGTATATAATATATATAATATATAATAATCAGTCATTGTCTGGTTGTTGGCATGAACTGGCAAAGAAAGGCATCGATAATACCTTAGCAAATACCTTAGCAATCAACCGCTTGAGTACACAACTATGTTAAATGAAAACCTGTACAGGGTAATATTGGTCATACTCCAGCTACTCCCAATGCTGGAGAAGTATTTTTATAGAGCTTTTCTAGTCTTAACGTCTACTCAACCGGCTTTTACACAGTAGAGACACCATTCACACAAACATTCACACCACGGTGGCCGAGGCTGCCATACAAGTTGTTTTTAGTGTCTTGTCCAAGGATCATCGAACAGTACTGCAGGGCCAGGGATACAAACTCTGACCTCCTGATTGGTAGAGCAGTCGTCTACCAATCGGAAGGACATGGTTGGATCGCTGTCCCTGTAGGTGGAATCAGGGTCTTATTAAACCTACTTTAAGGATTGCAAGGATTGATATTCCCTCAGCAAGGAGCGGAAACATACATACAGCAAATTTAAGGAAAGGTAAGCTGGAAACAGACAGATAATCAAAAACCATTTTTGCATGGTCGTTAAGTTCTCTATAGAGTCTCTGTCTACATAACCTATCTGGAGCTTTTCTCTGTATTTTCACAACACACTGAAGAGCTTTATTGAAAAACTGTGCAACTTCCTCTTCGTTCCCAAAAACAACAGAACATAAGGACTGTAGAGGTGAATGTGGTGTATGTGCATTCTTGATATATGGCCTAAACGGCCCCTCATACTCTAAGTCAGTGTTTCTCAAATGGGGGTACATGTCCCCCTAGGGGTACTCTGGAGGACTGCAGGTTTTTTTTGACATTTTTTGCTTTTTGCAAAGTTTTTGTCATTTCTTATGCACTATTCTTGCCTTTCTTCCTTACTTTTTTCTACTGTCTTTTTTTCTTTTAAGTTTTTGCCTTTTTTCAAAGTTTTTGTCACTTTTTTCGAAGTTCGTCACTTTTTGGATTTTTTTTGTCGCCCTAGTGTTGCCTTCCTTCTTTCTACTGTGTCTCTTTTTTCGAAGTTTTTGTTTCTATTTTCGACCTATTCTTGCCTTCCTTCCTTCTTTCTACCGTCTTTTTCCCAGTTTTTGTCTCCTTTTTCCGTCATCATCTAAATGTTTTCCAGGAACAAGGCTGTTGTTTAGTAAATCTATCGCTGACATCGCTGTATTCTTCCTCTTTATAGAGACTTTTATTTATACCAAAAATGATTTGCGCTGTACATGGCATACATAAAAACACTGTTCAAAGGGGGAACATATTTGAAAAAAGCTTAAGAACTTCTGCTCTAAGTCAGTTAAGTTATTCTTAATTGAAAATGATGTGTGCTTTGAGTCTCTTAAACTTTTAATGAATTAGAAAGACATTTCTACAACTTATATCTACTCATTCACTTAATCACTTATCTCTCTTCTTTTTAGATATTTTTTACCATTATATGAAGTCCATCCTATAATTTATGTTCATGAACTGAGCTAAAGGATGGTTTGTAAATTGAATTAACTAAATAACATGAAAGCTGTGTGATCTGGCCTCCTGATGTAAAAAGGAAATGGATTGGAGATGACACAATTAATGTTTTGGAGACTTTTCTTGGAAAACGTCCTAATAGTTTTATATTGGTGTTAGATACAGAGTGTGTTTCTCTTTCCATCTGATGAAGGATGAAAACACTGGAATGACAGTTATTTGGGACACTTCATGTGGAGGCCAGTTCTCTCAGCTCGTCAGCAGCAAGCCAATCAGAGAGCAGCCTGAGTGAGCCAATCAGAGAGCAGCCTGAGTGAGCCAATCAGAGAGCAGCCTGAGTGAGCCTCCTCTCGACCCTAAACACTACCACATGGCCGTCTCTCTGCAGCTGTAACTCTAAACCTGCTGCTGTCCACAAACCAACGCTGTGTGTTTAAGATGCATTATAAAGCTGTGGAATCAGCAAAACAAAATGCATCTGCAGCCTCTAGGCAGAAACACACAGACCGGCCAATTTATTAGGAACGCCTCGAAATAATGCAAACAACTTCAACCTGCAGCAGCTCATACATGTAGGAAGATTACAGAACACAAGGAGATCCACATTCACATCCTTTAAACATACTTTAAAAGTCTACCTAATAGAGTTAAAGGGACAGTTTTTCCATCATAGTGCTGGTGCGATATCAAGATCCATTCATAAAAACTATAATCAATCACTAATAAAATCTGAGCAGTAACTTCCATCACAAATACATCTAGACATCTAATGCAGAACGATCAATAATCAGACTGAAACACTAAGAAACACCTTAGTTACTTAGTTACTTTTTAACATCAGAGAAAGCGAAATTTTAAAAAAAAAATGCTAAAAACCCACAAAACATACTGAAGTAAAAGTACAGATTTTAAAAACTACTTTAAAAAGCAAAATACACACAAAAAAATACTCAGTTACAGGAACATGAGTAAATATAATTAGTTACTTTCCACATCCGCAAGAGTCAGAGAATAGACAGAGATATAAATTATATATATATAACAATAACCAATATATAGTCAGAGGTTTCTAATGTTCTGCTTCACTCAGGGATGCAGATGGGGTGGACAAAATTATAGAAACCCCCTTCCCCCCCTCCCACCCTCCCTCTCTTTGGGGGGTGTTACTTCATAAACTTCTCTCTCAGTTTTTAACTTCAGAGTTCATTCAGAGAGTTTTACCCCGACGGAAACATGGTGAGTTCTCTCTCTCCATATCTCTCTCTCTCTTTCTTTATTTTTCTGTTATTCCAGTTTGTGTTAATAAAGATTTGTGGTTTTATTCCAGACGACTTACACAGATAAAGGTGAAAAGGTAAGTTACTTCTTTATCTTTACACTTATTTACACCAGCGGATGTCATCACATGTCTTGTGTTGTCTGACAAACTGCCAAAAAATAATCAATGAACTATAATTTTAACACAAGGCAAATCAGCAATCTGACTGTTTACAAGCTGGAAGATGTTGTACTCTAACTAGGATAAAAAGGGAGAAATTTCTGGACTTTATCTCTTGATTAAAAACTGAGACGTGTATTTATCACACAAAGCTGTTTTTTTTCATAAAAACTTATGAAAATAAATCTCTTCTTAAAAAATAAAGCTGGTTATGATGCTTTAACCCTTGTGTTGTTTTCCAGTCGACCTGCAACTTTTTGTTATTCTGGGTCAAAATTTAACACTAAACTTTTTGGTAATTTTTTTCCCCTGCGTTTTAGAAGCTTTTCCAACATTTTTGTCATTTTATTTTTTTTTACAATGTTTTTGTTGATTTTTTTCAACATTCCTTATCATTTTCTTCTTTCAAATGCTATCAAATTGACTAAAACACCCAAATTCAATGAAAGTAGTGAACTGATCATTTATTTTACTCGTGAAGAACGTTGTATGGAACCATCCGCGTTATTTATTTTGACAATTTGGTTGAAAAAAAAAAAAAGACAGGAGGATTAATCAGGAGGGTTTTTTGCCACTCTTGACTCTCACTTATCCAAGTTCTGGGTAATAATGTATGATAATGGTTAACCTTAATAACTACCTTAATAACTACTAAGGGTGTGCAAAAAAATCAATTCACATTCGTATTGCGATTCAAGCTCTACTGATTCAAAATCGATTCATTTTTTTTGTTTTTTGTTCTTCCTTCCTGTCTTCAGCACGAGCGCGGCAGCTTCCTCTGCTTCGATCACCTGACCTTCTGGGTCGGAAACGCCAAACAGGTAACAGGTGTTTATATATCTAACAGGTATCTCCCACTGTCTGATAGATTTATATTTACATATCTAACAGGTATCTCCCACTGTCTGATAGATTTATATTAAAATATCTAACAGGTAACTCCCACTGTCTGATAGATTTATATTTACATATCTAACAGGTATCTCCCACTGTCTGATAGATTTATATTTACATATCTAACAGGTATCTCCCACTGTCTGATAGATTTATATTAAAATATCTAACAGGTAACTCCCACTGTCTGATAGATTTATATTTACATATCTAACAGGTATCTCCCACTGTCTGATAGATTTATATTTACATATCTAACAGGTAACTCCCACTGTCTGATAGATTTATATTTATATATCTAACAGGTAACTCCCACTGTCTGATAGATTTATATTTACATATCTAACAGGTATCTCCCACTGTCTGATAGATTTATATTTATATATCTAACAGGTAACTCCCACTGTCTGATAGATTTATATTTACATATCTAACAGGTATCTCCCACTGTCTGATAGATTTATATTTACATATCTAACAGGTAACTCCCACTGTCTGATAGATTTATATTTACATATCTAACAGGTATCTCCCACTGTCTGATAGATTTATATTTACATATCTAACAGGTATCTCCCACTGTCTGATAGATTTATATTTACATATCTAACAGGTATCTCCCACTGTCTGATAGATTTATATTTATATATCTAACAGGTAACTCCCACTGTCTGATAGATTTATATTTACATATCTAACAGGTATCTCCCACTGTCTGATAGATTTATATTTATATATCTAACAGGTATCTCCCACTGTCTGATAGATTTATATTTACATATCTAACAGGTATCTCCCACTGTCTGATAGATTTATATTTACATATCTAACAGGTAACTCCCACTGTCTGATAGATTTATATTTACATATCTAACAGGTATCTCCCACTGTCTGATAGATTTATATTTACATATCTAACAGGTATCTCCCACTGTCTGATAGATTTATATTTACATATCTAACAGGTAACTCCCACTGTCTGATAGATTTATATTTACATATCTAACAGGTATCTCCCACTGTCTGATAGATTTATATTTACATATCTAACAGGTATCTCCCACTGTCTGATAGATTTATATTTACATATCTAACAGGTATCTCCCACTGTCTGATAGATTTATATTTACATATCTAACAGGTATCTCCCACTGTCTGATAGATTTATATTTACATATCTAACAGGTATCTCCCACTGTCTGATAGATTTATATTTACATATCTAACAGGTATCTCCCACTGTCTGATAGATTTATATTTACATATCTAACAGGTATCTCCCACTGTCTGATAGATTTATATTTACATATCTAACAGGTATCTCCCACTGTCTGATAGATTTATATTTACATATCTAACAGGTATCTCCCACTGTCTGATAGATTTATTTTAAAATATCTAACAGGTAACTCCCACTGTCTGATAGATTTATATTTATATATCTAACAGGTATCTCCCACTGTCTGATAGATTTATATTTACATATCTAACAGGTATCTCCCACTGTCTAATAGATTTATATTTACATATCTAACAGGTATCTCCCACTGTCTGATAGATTTATATTTACATATCTAACAGGTATCTCCCACTGTCTGATAGATTTATATTTACATATCTAACAGGTATCTCCCACTGTCTGATAGATTTATATTAAAATATCTAACAGGTAACTCCCACTGTCTGATAGATTTATATTTATATATCTAACAGGTAACTCCCACTGTCTGATAGATTTATATTTATATATCTAACAGGTATCTCCCACTGTCTGATAGATTTATATTTACATATCTAACAGGTATCTCCCACTGTCTGATAGATTTATATTAAAATATCTAACAGGTATCTCCCACTGTCTGATAGATTTATATTTACATATCTAACAGGTATCTCCCACTGTCTGATAGATTTATATTTACATATCTAACAGGTATCTCCCACTGTCTGATAGATTTATATTTACATATCTAACAGGTATCTCCCACTGTCTGATAGATTTATATTTATATATCTAACAGGTATCTCCCACTGTCTGATAGATTTATATTTATATATCTAACAGGTAACTCCCACTGTCTGATAGATTTATATTTAAAATATCTAACAGGTAACTCCCACTGTCTGATAGATTTATATTTAAAATATCTAACAGGTAACTCCCACTGTCTGATAGATTTATATTTACATATCTAACAGGTAACTCCCACTGTCTGATAGATTTATATTTACATATCTAACAGGTATCTCCCACTGTCTGATAGATTTATATTTACATATCTAACAGGTAACTCCCACTGTCTGATAGATTTATATTTACATATCTAACAGGTAACTCCCACTGTCTGATAGATTTATATTTACATATCTAACAGGTAACTCCCACTGTCTGATAGATTTATATTTACATATCTAACAGGTATCTCCCACTGTCTGATAGATTTATATTAAAATATCTAACAGGTAACTCCCACTGTCTGATAGACTTATATTTACATATCTAACAGGTATCTCCCACTGTCTGATAGATTTATATTTACATATCTAACAGGTAACTCCCACTGTCTGATAGATTTATATTTACATATCTAACAGGTATCTCCCACTGTCTGATAGATTTATATTTATATATCTAACAGGTAACTCCCACTGTCTGATAGATTTATATTTACATATCTAACAGGTATCTCCCACTGTCTGATAGATTTATATTTACATATCTAACAGGTATCTCCCACTGTCTGATAGATTTATATTTACATATCTAACAGGTATCTCCCACTGTCTGATAGATTTATATTTACATATCTAACAGGTATCTCCCACTGTCTGATAGATTTATATTTATATATCTAACAGGTAACTCCCACTGTCTGATAGATTTATATTTACATATCTAACAGGTATCTCCCACTGTCTGATAGATTTATATTTACATATCTAACAGGTATCTCCCACTGTCTGATAGATTTATATTTACATATCTAACAGGTATCTCCCACTGTCTGATAGATTTATATTTACATATCTAACAGGTATCTCCCACTGTCTGATAGATTTATATTTACATATCTAACAGGTATCTCCCACTGTCTGATAGATTTATATTTATATATCTAACAGGTAACTCCCACTGTCTGATAGATTTATATTTACATATCTAACAGGTATCTCCCACTGTCTGATAGATTTATATTTACATATCTAACAGGTATCTCCCACTGTCTGATAGATTTATATTAAAATATCTAACAGGTAACTCCCACTGTCTGATAGATTTATATTTACATATCTAACAGGTAACTCCCACTGTCTGATAGATTTATATTAAAATATCTAACAGGTAACTCCCACTGTCTGATAGATTTATATTTATATATCTAACAGGTAACTCCCACTGTCTGATAGATTTATATTTACATATCTAACAGGTATCTCCCACTGTCTGATAGATTTATATTTATATATCTAACAGGTATCTCCCACTGTCTGATAGATTTATATTTATATATCTAACAGGTAACTCCCACTGTCTGATAGATTTATATTAAAATATCTAACAGGTAACTCCCACTGTCTGATAGATTTATATTAAAATATCTAACAGGTAACTCCCACTGTCTGATAGATTTATATTTACATATCTAACAGGTAACTCCCACTGTCTGATAGATTTATATTTACATATCTAACAGGTAACTCCCACTGTCTGATAGATTTATATTTACATATCTAACAGGTAACTCCCACTGTCTGATAGATTTATATTTACATATCTAACAGGTAACTCCCACTGTCTGATAGATTTATATTTACATATCTAACAGGTAACTTCCACTGTCTGATAGATTTATATTTACATATCTAACAGGTAACTTCCACTGTCTGATAGATGTATATTTATTGTCTGAGCAGCTTTACACTCAGATGGAGAGGGAGGAGAAGATTTTAGGATGTCTGAGTGATGCTATTGGCTGCTCTGAGGGGGCGGGGCCTGGCTGAACACCAGCAGAGTTTAACCCTTGTGTTGTCTTCCCGTCCACCATTAACAAAAAACCTTTTCTTTGTTTAAGTTGGTTTTTTTTTCCAATGCTTTGGTCACTTTTTTCAACATTTTTATGGCTTTTTCCCGACAATTTTGTGACTTTTTCAATGTTTTGGGCACTTTGTTTGATGTTTTTGGCGCTTTTTCTAAAGTTTGTAGGTCTTCTTTCAGTGTTTTTGACAGTTTTTTCATTGTTTTTGTTGCTTTTCCTAACGTTTGTCGTATTTTGTTTTTGTTTTTTTTTACATTTTCAGCGCTTATTTCGACGTCCCATATTTTTTGTTGTAAAAAATTTTGAAAAAGATGCAAATTTGACCCGAGGACAACATGACTAACTGCTGCAGTCAGCTCAGAAGTCAACAGCATGTTCACATGAAGCATTTAGATATAGAGCTCTTAAAAGTAAAGGACTAACTCCACCTATTTATTACTATATTACTAATATTTCACCCAGGAATCAGGTGAAGATCCCTTTATGCAGCTGTTGAAACGATCATTACCTCACGCAACGTATTCTCATGACGGGTTCCTACGCAGTTAGGTGCTCACCGGCCGGTCACGTGACAGTTAAGTTTAGGCGCCAAACCGAGGAGTTCAGATCAGAAAAGAGATGGAGGTTTGGGTTTAAACAGCGGTGTGTAGATGTACGAATGGTCCATGAGAACAGGCTGGAGTCTTAAATAAAGGTCTGAATCAGCTGACTGTGACATGTAATCAGATTACTTGTGCTGTCTCCAACAGGCGGCGTCTTATTACTGTAACAAGCTGGGCTTCGAGCCGCTGGCGTACCGCGGTCTGGAGACGGGCAGCCGCGACGTGGTCTCGCACGCCGTCAAACAGGGAAAGGTAACAAAAAACCAGACCCTGTTCTCAGCAGGGGTGTGTGCACATGTGTGTGTGTCTGTTTGTTTGTGTGTGTGTGTGCACGCACACTTACATAACTATATATAAAAACTTATTTCTTTTGCTTGAACAGTTTAGTTTTTACACTTTTTTTCTACAGCGTAACTTTGAACAGTTATTGAAATGTTGACATCTGCACTTTGTGTTCCAGATCATCTATGTGTTCTCATCGGCCCTCAACCCTGGAAACAAAGGTACTCATCTCAACATCTCATACTATGTAACTATCAGGGCAGGAATGTAACTGAGTACATTTACTCCAGTACTCTACTTCAGTCCAAATGTTGAGCTACTTGTACTTTCTTTACGTTATCATTTGTTCCTCTAATACGACACACAGGAGCCTTGTTATTAGGGCTGTGTGCAATTAATCGAAATTCAATCGTGATTATGATTTCGGCTTCCAATGATCACAAAAACAGAATAATCAAGAAAAACTATTATTTAGCTCATTACGTTTTGCAAGTTTCAATAGGAAAAGTATTTAGGGAGATTTCACAGTTGTATGTGTTTTTTTACTGTTGATTAATTTAACTTTTTCCACTGTTTTTTAAGTTCAATAATTGCAACATCTTTCCAGAAGTCAACGAGTAATCGTGTTAAATTATCGTGATTTTAATATTGACCGAAATAATTGTGATTATCTTTTTTCCTTATGCCACCGGCGCTGGAAGAAGTATCCAGATTACTGCAGTAAAAGTACTAATACCACACTATATAAATACTCTGTTACAGTAAAAGTCCTGCAGTAAAAATGTTACTTCAGTATAAGTGTGTAAGTCTCATCAGGAGAATGTAGTTAAAGTATTAAACCATAGAAAGAATAAAGGATCCAACCAGCTGTGTGTTTAATGGTCTCATCATCTCAGCGTGACTTGTATCCGTTATATTGTCGGCTAGTTTACTTTAGAATCAGACATCAGATTTTATAAACTACATGTGTTCTGTGTGCAGGAGTCTTAATGTGTAAAGTAACTAGTAACTAAAGCTGTAACAGATGAATGTAGTACTAAAGTACAATATTTGGTAACACTTTACTTGAAGGTATTGACATAATCGTGACATGACACTGTCATGAATGTGTCATAAACATTATAAACAAGTCATAAACGTTTATGACTTCTGTCATTAAGTGTCTTTCTGTTTTTTTTATGACAAGTTGACATTGTTTGGGTCATCTTGATTATGAAAACTTGACATTAATCAAAGCGACATTACCAGAAGTCGTCTTGGTCAGGACTAGTTGACATTAAATTAGTTTGGAGTGTCTTGGTAATCTTCTGGTTAATGTTAAGTTGTCAATACAAAGACATCCCAAACAAATTCAATGTCAACTTGTCATGACCAAGACAACTTCTGGTAATATCCCTTTGATTGATCACGTTGATTGATCACGTTGTCATAATCAGGACAACCCAAACCATGTCAACTTGTCATGACAAAAAAAAATTACACTTAATGACAGAAGTCATAAACGTTTATGACTTGTTTATAACGTTTATGACACGTTCACGACAGTGTCATGTCACGATTATGTCGATACCTTCAAGTAAAGTGTTGCCCAATATTTCTCTCTGAAATGTAGCGGAGTAGAAGTAGAAAGTGGCATGAAAAGAAAAGACTCAAGTAAAGTCAGACTGATGTCATGAAGTGGCGTATGTATGACGCACCAATTGGTATGCCATAATTGCCGTGTTATCAAGATGCATTCTTGCTTTTTAGCGTGTTTATCAACGCTGTTTGGCCTCCGTTGACCTACATTACCTTGTGATTGTGTGTGAATTGAGGCCGAAGCGAGTAGTATGAAAGGGTGAAAGGTTGGGGTTAGTTGGGGGGGAGGATGGGTCAAACACAGGACTTTCACCCAGGAGACTGGGGATCGGGTCCCGCGTGTCACATTTCCTAAACTCAACCGTTGCTTTCTTCTTTTTCTAAACCAAACTCAACCGTCCACTGTATACAGCGCTCAAAATGCGTCCAGATAGCACGCCACTTGGCTTAAAAGAGTGGGCATGTATGTTTACACGAAGTCATGATGTCACGTTGAGTAAAGTACAAGTAGCTCAACATTTAGACTGAAGTACAGTACTGGAGTAGATGTACTTAGTTACATTCCAGCGCTGGGGGTGTTTGTGTGGTTGTGGAAGCGTTACTGAGCGTTGTGATGTCATGATGTTGTGATGTCAGAGATGGGAGATCATCTGGTGAAACACGGAGACGGAGTGAAGGACGTGGCGTTCACCGTGACGGACTGTGACTTCCTCGTGCAGGTTTATACATCTCAACGCTGCTTTTATTCTAACATTTCTGAACGTTGGATTGATATTTGCGTATTCTGATCACCTGAGCGTCTGGTTGTTGTCAGAAAGCCAGAGAGCGAGGAGCGCTGATCGTCACGGAGCCGCACACGCTGGAGGATAAGAGCGGGAAGGTCCGGCTGGCCGTGCTGCAGACGGTAAGAAACCTTTCCAGATTGCTACAGCTGCAGAGGAGCATTATGGAATTATGTCATATCTCGGGAGCGCATAAAACATGCTCCACGATCAAATCGATATCATTTCAGATCGATTCAACATCCCAGAGTTGTACAGGACGCTGCAGGCGTCAAACAGAACGTGGGGAGAGGGAAAGAATGGCAGCTGCACATATAAAACTAAGCAGCACGACTTATATCTGCACCTGAGAAATGATATATTTGCTTTTGAGCATGTTTTTATATGACATAAACCTGAGGCCATAATCTTTACTGGTAAGAAGTAGGGCTGGATCCCAGGATTAGAGCTGTAATCAGGCCTTAAAAGTTCGGCCCGACCAGGCTCTAGCCCGACAACTATGTTTTGATTGAGAGCTTTTGAAAAGCCTGAACATTATTCATATGTGTGCACGCATTTTACATAACCCAAAAGCTTTGGTTTCTACATCAGAACCGGGGGCCCGGTGTAAATGTCCTCTTAGGCCTCTTTCACACTGGCTGCGTGGCGTGAGCGTGGCGTTTTCTATGTCTTTCCACACCAGAAAGGTGTCAGACTGCTGTAGTGCTGCTGCTAGCCTTGTCTGGACACATGGATGATTCCCATAAACATAAATATATACTGATCTGATTACAGCAAAGACAGCGTCAGCTACAGAATATTACCTTCTGGATTGACAGCTGCCATACTTAAATTTCATATATATCTGCATTTATGTCAAAACCTCGAGACTTTCAGACATCAACATGTCATTTATTAATATGTATTTGTGTCTAAATGACATATAAACATCTTTTCCTATTCTATGTTGTCTGGAAACGCTACCAACACGCTGGCATGTCGCGTGAAAAATAGGCGTCAGTCCTATTTCTAGCATGCACGTGCGTGTCACGCAGGCAGTGTGCACGCTCTAACCGGTTACCATGGGAACCCAAATAAACACGCCACGTATCCAGGGTGCAGGAGGCCTAAGACCAAAATAAAAGGATGGATCAGTCAACTCAGTGACTCAGAGGAGGCAGCAGAACTGCAGATTAAACCCTAATGTTGTAGTAGAACATTGAGAGGCAGCAGTACTACTGTAGTAGTACCCAGAGGATGATGTTTTGTGTGTCCTGCAGTACGGAGACACCACGCACACGCTGGTGGAGCGCAGCGGCTACAGCGGCCTCTTCCTGCCAGGCTTCCACCCCCCGCTGTTCAAAGACCCGCTGCTGGCCACACTGTGAGTACACAGTACCAGCTTTTACTACAGTTTACCAGGACTCTTCCCATTGAGATCCAGACTCTCTCTGAGAGAATCTCCCATGATGCAACGGACCCATGATGCTCTGTGTGTGTGTGTCTGTCTGTCTGTCTGTCTGTCTGACTGTCTGTGTGTGTGTGTGTGTGTGTGTGTGTGTGTGTGTGTGTGTGTGTGTGTGTGTGTGTGTGTGTGTGTGTGTGTCTGTGTGCGTCCTGCAGGCCGAGCGGGGAGCTGAACTTCATCGATCACGTGGTGGGAAACCAGCCGGAGGACCACATGGTCCCAGTGGTGGACTGGTAATATCTCCGTATTAACAGCTGTGTGTCTGTAGAACCAGATTCACGGTTGTATTTCAGTTTTTACATTTCAAACTGCATCATTTTTTTCCACGGAGAGTCTACGTTATCACTCTTTTGAAGTTTTTTTTGTTGCATTTTTTTTCCAACATTTTGTGACACTTTTT
This sequence comes from Perca schrenkii, assembly GCA_025617405.1. Taxonomy (NCBI): domain Eukaryota; kingdom Metazoa; phylum Chordata; class Actinopteri; order Perciformes; family Percidae; genus Perca; species Perca schrenkii. Next base: position 255,383 of record JABUOV010000029.1, read on the forward strand.
ATAATGTTTTTGTTGGCTTTTTTTATTCAAATGTTCTGTATTTTAACTTGTAGCTACACATCATTTTCTTTTTTAATTTACGGGACAAAGTCCGGCTAACAAGCTGCCAGAAGTGTTTCTGTTATTTGACAGATTTCTTTATCTTAGAGTGCAGTAGTGGACTGGTAATGTCAGTTCAGATCCAGGTTTTAGGTTCAGGCTACTCTATATTTGGAGCCGGAGGTAGATCAGTTGTTCAGTTAAAGAGTACAGAGCGTCACTGACACACAGACGACACAACATGGGACAATAAATAACAATACAAATGATTAAAAGCCACTAGTGCTAATTAAGATGCTGAAATATCTAATAAATACCTATACCATCCCTGTTTTCATTTGGTTTGGAACTCAGAACAGAGAAGCTGAAACTCGGTGCACGCCATCATTTAAAGAGGAATCGGTTCTCCAGTGTTTAGTTCAGGGACCTGGGGTACTTTCAGTCTGTTGTTGTGTAACTCTGGTTTTCTGGGGATCAGCATGACTCTGCGTTTTCTTAAGAGGGCCTGCACATCTGGATCTGGTTTCCACGGCGTCAAACGATCACACATGCAGGCAGGCATCGAGAGGCAGCTCTCTGAGCAGGCCAGCTGATTGGCTGATCCTAGAATGAGTGGCTGCAGGAATTTAGACGTGAGGAGCCTCACTCGACCGCCTCGTAACTCAAACAGTCACTCAGTCCACCATTCATGCTCTGCAGGCTGGCATTAGCCACAGTTAGAAAAATAAAAAAGAGTAAAAAACAGCAGAAAAGGGGCGCCTGGGCAGGTCACCTGCTAAACTTCTAAAATGCCCCAAAAATAATCTTAACAAAATAAAAAACAGCAGAAAAATTCTGGAAAAATTAACATATTAGGATGGAATATTACGCCAACTTCACAGCCATATAACGGAATATGAGTGTAGATTTAACGTGAGTGAGTAACGTTACCTATGTTTAATAAAACGCTTTTGGGAAGTGTGTTTGTACACTTTGACTTTTTCCTTAATTTTCGTCACTTTTTTGGACCCTTTTTTCTGAACTTCTGTTTGTCTGAACCTATAAAAACTGGGCTTTTTTTTCTTTTAGGTCAATGCATTACACTTTTTAAAACCGTCTTCATCATGTTATCCTGTTCACATATTTGAGTGAAATGCTTACATGTCTTTGTGATGGGACAGGTATCAGAGGAACCTTCTGTTCCACCGGTTCTGGTCCGTGGACGACAAGCAGCTGCAGACGGAGTACAGCGCGCTGCGCTCCATCGTCGTGGCCAACCACGAGGAGACGGTGAAGATGCCAATCAACGAGCCGGCCATGGGGAAGAGGAAGTCTCAGATACAGGCACGTTCCTTACACTGAAACCACAAATGTTAAAAAACTGGAATATAGGTCTCTATGTTTCTGTGTCTGAGCAACAATCTCTGAAACTGGTCCAGTATTAAACCAGAATCAAGCTGTAATTTAACCCTACAGGACTAATGGGTCGCTAGCGCTAAACTCCACCAGACTCCATGTAAATAATCAGTACTTTTAGCGTGTATAGAGCCAGCATATTTCCACCAGACTCCATGTAAATGATCAGGACTTTTAGCGTGTATAGAGCCAGCATATCTCCACCAGACTCCATGTAAATAATCAGGACTTTTAGCGTGTATAGAGCCAGCATATCTCCACCAGACTCCATGTAAATAATCAGGACTTTTAGCGTGTATAGAGTCAGCATATCTCCACCAGACTCCATGTAAATAATCAGGACTTTTAGCGTGTATAGAGCCAGCATATCTCCACATGTAAATGGGTGAATTAAGGGTTTATTTCAACCAAACCAGAGTGGTGATTGTTGGAACAGTGGAAAGATGAACCAAGACGGCTTCTGATAGTTTTATTTAGTTTCAGTCCACTTTGAATGAAGTGTGTTTTACGCTGATAAAAGTCCTGATTATTTACATGGAGTCTGGTGGAGATATGCTGGCTCTATACACGCTAAAAGTCCTGATTATTTACATGGAGTCTGGTGGAGATATGCTGGCTCTATACACGCTAAAAGTCCTGATTATTTACATGGAGTCTGGTGGAGTTTGGTGATGGTGATTTCGGGGCTGTTTGATGTTAAACTAAAAGGATCTTACTCTTTAACTAAAAGGTCTATCTCTGTAGGGATCCATCCCATAATGTTGTCAGACACTTAGAATAATAATCTGAGTCTGTCAGCGGCAAAACAGAGACACTTAGACACAAAATACCAAAATTATCCTTTAATAACAGGTATCTTTGTCAACATGTTGTCTCCCAGGAGTATGTGGAGTACTACGGAGGTCCAGGTGTGCAGCACATAGCCATGAACACATCAGATATCATCACTGCAGTAAGTCTACAAGACACTCTGGCTTTGGTTACACTGACACTCTGTAACTTAGAGTGTGTGTATGTGTGTGTGTGTGTGTGTGTGTGTGTTATGTATTTTAGTGTGTGTGTGTGTGTGTGTGTGTGTGTATGTGTGTGGTATGTATCTTAGAGTGTGTATGTGTGTGTGTGTGTGTTTGTGTGTGTGTTTGTGTGTGTGTGTGTGTGTGTGTGTGTGTGTGTGTGTGTGTGTGTGTGTGTCTGTGTGTCTGTGTGTGTGTGTGTGTGTGTGTGTGTGTGTGTGTGTGTGTGTGTGTGTGTGTGTTTGTGTGTGTGTCTGTGTGTCTGTGTGTGTGTGTGTGTGTGTGTGTGTGTGTGTGTGTGTGTGTGTGTGTGTGTGTGTGTGTGTGTGTGTGTGTGTGTGTGTGTGTGTGTGTGTGTGTGTGTGTGTGTGTGTGTGTGTTTGTGTGTGTGTCTGTGTGTCTGTGTGTGTGTGTGTGTGTGTGTGTGTGTGTGTGTCTGTGTGTCTGTGTGTTTGTGTGTGTGTGTGTGTGTGTGTGTCTGTGTGTGTGTGTGTGTGTGTTTGTGTGTGTGTCTGTGTGTCTGTGTGTGTGTGTGTGTGTGTGTGTCTGTGTGTGTGCGTGTGTTATGTATTTTAGTGTGTGTGTGTGTGTGTGTGTGTGTGTGTGTGTGTGTGGTATATGTATGTAAAGCCCTACCAACCAGTCTCTCTCTCTGTGTGTATCTTGTAGATCCGTAACCTGAAGCAGCGAGGGATGGAGTTCATGAGTGTACCGGACACGTACTACGAGCAGCTGAGAGAAAACCTCAAACACTCAAAGGTCCAGATCTCAGAGGACCTGGATGTTCTGCAGGTTAATACCTTCATATTATATTCATAACTTCATGTACAGTTACTGATCCTGTCACAAGATGTCAGGTCTAGGGAACAGGGAACGGCTTGGACCCACAGTGTCTATATACAATTTGGGCCAAAATTAAGTTACATGTTCGCAGTTTGTGTTTGGAGTGTCAAACTCAGTTTGTCTAAGTGCAACATCAAGGACCAGACATGTAGAGCTAATTCACATGCATTTATCCAAAAAGTAAAATATCATTGACTATATAACGGTATTGTCCCCTTTTTTTCTGCAACATTTTGTTGCTTTTTTGTCACAATTTTCAACTTTTGTCAACCTTCAGTCGACATAAAGCCCTAAAGAGTCAGCAAAGAGTTATGCTGTTATGCTAAGTCAACGTCAGATAGCGTAACCTGAACCCTACCAACGGCACAATGTTTAGCTAGCCAGCTTTGCGGAGTGCCAAATGTCATTATTTTTATCCTCAGACGCACAAATGTGCTTTACATAAACGTAACTAAACCGACTTTCACTCAATTGCAGTTTATGTCATGTTGGTTTGTCGTGTCGTGACTTGAAGTTGTAATTTACGGGCTAAAAATTGTGTCTGGAACGCAGCATTACAGAGTTTAGCAAATTAAACAATAATTAGGTTTTTACAAACTCTCTGGTTCTGGGGGAGTTTCAAAGTCATCGGGTCAAAGTGTTAAAAGGCGTCAAAAAATGAACCTAAATTGATATGTGGGCCAAATTAAAATCTGCGAGGGGCAGGATTCGGCCCGCGGGCCTCGAGTTTGACACATGATGTGGACTGAACATTAAACCCTACTCCAATAATCCATTCTGGGTTTTTGCAGAAGTTTTGTTGACGTTTTTTTTTTTTTTTCTTTTCAGGGGCTTTTTTTTACAACTTTATTGATGTTTTTGTTGCTTTTTGAGGCAGACATGTCCCAGGACCTCCCTAGATAGTTAGAGATCTCAACCCCCCCCCCTCCCCATAGACCCTTAAGATCTGGATTGTGTGTGTGTATGTGTCTGTGTGTGTCTGTGTGTGTGTGTCTGTGTGTGTGTGCGTGTGTGTGTTTGTGTTACTCACACATCCAGGCGCTGAACATCTTGGTGGACTACGATGACGATGGGTATTTACTCCAGATCTTCACCAAGCCGGTTCAGGATCGGCCCACCGTGTTTTTGGAAGTGATTCAGAGACACAACCACCAGGTGAGGGCGCCGCTACTGTACACACACACACACATACACAGACAGACACACACACACACACAGACACACACACGTCTACATGTATTGAGAAAAATGACTAAACGTCAAAAATAGTGGGGAAAAAATGACCACGTCAAAAGGCGACAAAAAAAAAATTGAAAAAGGTGAAAAAAACTACGAAAGAAGCAACAAACTTCAGAAACACCTCCAGAAAGTCGACAAAAACATTAAAAAATTGTATAATTTCTTCTTCTTTTTTAAGGCGATAAACCCACCAAAATAATCAACAAAAACGTCAAAAAAAAGCAATACAAGCTTCACTAACAGCCCAGTTTTGATTATTGGGGGGGTTGTAACCTAAAGTACGCCTATGCTTTATAACAATATACGGTCTCAGGAAGTTAAACGTGTGATTTCTTGGCAGGGCTTTGGTGCAGGAAACTTCAAGTCTCTGTTTGCAGCCATCGAAGCCGATCAGAACCTTCGGGGAAATCTGACGGTCCTGACGCCCAACGGAGACTCAAACAACATGTGATCCCAACGCTCACTTCTCTTTATACTTATAGAAATATACCAATAACGTGCTACAGTTACAAATGCACAAAGCTTGTTTTTTTATCAAAGTTGTTACTCTTTAATGTCTCTGTGAGTTGCATGTTTTATTACAACAGAGTAGTACTTTATTATAATCTCTCCTGATGTTTCTGGAAAACTTTGTCACAACTTTACAATGATTTTCTTTTTTTTGTATAAAATGTTAACAAGAAAAAAAGACATTCTGGGACAAGCTTGACTCAAGCAGAACATCTTTTAGAGCTTTCATGAATGAAAACATTTAACTGTACACCTCTGTTATCCTTTGTTGTAACAGAAAACATATCTGTATGAATGTGTGAAACTTCATAAACTGTGATGTGAAACCAAATGTAGAGTTCTGGGATGTTTTACCACTAAATGTTTGCAGTTAACACACTTCTCTGTCCAGATTCTTTATACGGTACATGTCCACTGTCAGCGTCATTTCAAAGCTTGCCATTATCTCTAGCAACGAAGCAGCCGTGCAATGCATTCTGGGAGCCTCGCGGGGAGAAGCGGACCGTCTAGTCGCCCGCTCCTCATTTGCATAAAGTTGAATCCAGCCAACTTTATGCAAATGAGGAGTGGCCGTTTCGGCTCGCCGCCTCTCACAAGCTGCCGTAAATCTGACTGTTGTTGATCTGAAATAAATACAGAACACGTGGAAAGACTACACTACCCACAATCCTTAGCGTTAACAGTGACATTCCACTGATTGGTTTGCTGTTACCATGGAAATGTTTACCAAATCCACAACGTTTCTACCGTTGAAGTCTCTGATAGTTTCTGTCCAGCCTTGTTTCTCTTTTTTGCCCTTTTCAAAATTTAGTTTAGCGCCGAAATCAAATGTTTTATGGTCACGATTCCTCTCGTAGCTGCTTGGCTTGGTTCCAGGTTTAACCCTCCTGTTGTCCTCGGGTCTTCCCGTTGATTACGGGAAGGTGTTTACGTAGGTGGAGCGTTCAATGCAGCGGGCTGTGAGAAAGTGGACATGGAACTGGTGAGCAGAAAAAGTTGTTGTTTGGCAGTACTTTCAGTCAAAAGAAGGCCATTCAAGTCCAGCTACATGTTCAATTCTCAATGCTGATTGGTCTGGTGGTGGCGAGGACCCTAAACTATACACAACATGGCCGCTGTTACAACATCTGGTCTGAAACATCCGAAAGAATACGAGTTGTGCACGAAGGAATCTCCAGACAGCAGCCAGAATGCAGCAACTTCAGGTACGGCAAAGGACAGTCCCTGTTGACTTCATTCATGTGTTTACTGGGTTTATGGACTGAGGATGGGAGGACGAGTCAGCACAATCTCAACCAGGGGATTCGGTATTTGGCCGAACCCTGAAAATCTGGATTCGGTGCATCCCTAGTGAGAAGTCATATTCTTGCAAAACATGTGGAAAAGATTTCAGCCAAAATAGTGGCTTGTTGGTCCAAGTGAGAACTCACACAGAGAGAGTTGCATCCATACTCGATGGTTACCACACACTGATCGCCTGGCGTTTACAAGCGGAGTGCAGTAGAGTCCGTGGATCCACGCGACTACGCAGGAGGACTGTCGCTCCCTGTGTGAAGAGCCCTTAATAATCCGACCCTCTGTCAGAGTTTAGTTCAGGGAGCCGCGGCAGCTCTCCGCTCCACACAAACAGGGGATCTTGGTCTCCTCGATGGGGAACTTGTAGTCGTACGTGACCTCTTCGTTGATGCTGATCGGCTGCCGGGAGTAAATCACGATCTTCTTCTGAGACTCCACACTGATGATCTTTGCATAACAGTTAGGCTGCAGAAGACACAACGGGGATTGTGTTTAAATAAACACATTTAAAAGACAAGATGTACCAGGGGTTCAAAAATAAAGGTTTCCCGATGGCCCGGGGAAAGTAAACGCAGCGTGCGTAACTTTGGGAGGGTTGAGATCTCTAAATATCACGTCTGCATGTGTTGAAAAAGCAACACAAATATTGAAAAAAGTGTGGAAAAAACGTCAAAAAAATTGTCCAATTTACATAATATACATATATATACACACATAAATATATATATTTATCCTCCGGGAAAACATTGTACATGGGAGTAAAATGTAGGGCACATCGTATGT
>JABUOV010000029.1:270000-292500 GCA_025617405.1 Perca schrenkii
ATGTCTAGTGCAGGTCTAGTAATAACTGGTCCATGTCTAGTACAGGTCTAGTAATAACTGGTCCATGTCTAGTGCAGGTCTAGTAATAACTGGTCCATGTCTAATACAGATCTAGTAATAACTGGTCCATGTCTAGTACAGGTCTAGTAATAACTGTACAGGTCTAGTAGTAACTGGTCCATGTCTAGTACAGGTCTAGTAATAACTGGTCCATGTCTAGTACAGGTCTAGTAATAACTGTACAGGTCTAGTAGTAACTGGTCCATGTCTAGTACAGGTCTAGTAATAACTGGTCCATGTCTAGTACAGATCTAGTAATAACTGGTCCATGTCTAGTACAGGTCTAGTAATAACTGTACAGGTCTAGTAGTAACTGGTCCATGTCTAGTACAGGTCTAGTAATAACTGGTCCATGTCTAGTACAGGTCTAGTAATAACTGTACAGGTCTAGTAGTAACTGGTCCATGTCTAGTACAGGTCTAGTAATAACTGGTCCATGTCTAGTGCAGGTCTAGTAATAACTGGTCCATGTCTAGTGCAGGTCTAGTAATAACTGGTCCATGTCTAGTACAGGTCTAGTAATAACTGATCAATGTCTAGTACAGGTCTAGTAGTAACTGGTCCATGTCTAGTACAGGTCTAGTAATAACTGTACAGGTCTAGTAGTAACTGGTCCATGTCTAGTACAGGTCTAGTAATAACTGGTCCATGTCTAGTACAGGTCTAGTAATAACTGGTCCATGTCTAGTACAGGTCTAGTAATAACTGGTCCATGTCTAGTGCAGGTCTAGTAATAACTGGTCCATGTCTAGTACAGGTCTAGTAATAACTGGTCCATGTCTAGTGCAGGTCTAGTAATAACTGGTCCATGTCTAGTGCAGGTCTAGTAATGACTGGTCCATGTCTAGTACAGGTCTAGTAATAACTGGTCCATGTCTAGTACAGGTCTAGTAATAACTGGTCCATGTCTAGTACAGGTCTAGTAATAACTGGTCCATGTCTAGTACAGGTCTAGTAATAACTGGTCCATGTCTAGTGCAGGTCTAGTAATGACTGGTCCATGTCTAGTATAGGTCTAGTAATAACTGGTCCATGTCTAGTACAGGTCTAGTGATAACTGCGCCATGTCTAGTACAGGTCTAGTAATAACTGGTCCATGTCTAGTGCAGGTCTAGTAATAACTGGTCCATGTCTAGTACAGGTCTAGTAATAACTGGTCCATGTCTGGTTCAGGTCTAGTAATAACTGGTCCATGTCTAGTACAGGTCTAGTAATAACTGGTCCATGTCTGGTGCAGGTCTAGTAATGACTGGTCCATGTCTAGTACAGGTCTAGTAATAACTGGTCTATGTCTAGTGCAGGTCTAGTGATAACTGGTCCATGTCTAGTACAGGTCTAGTAATAACTGGTCCATGTCTAGTGCAGGTCTAGTAATAACTGGTCCATGTCTAGTACAGGTCTAGTAATAACTGGTCCATGTCTGGTTCAGGTCTAGTAATAACTGGTCCATGTCTAGTACAGGTCTAGTAATAACTGGTCCATGTCTAGTGCAGGTCTAGTAATGACTGGTCCATGTCTAGTACAGGTCTAGTAATAACTGGTCCATGTCTAGTACAGGTCTAGTAATAACTGGTCCATGTCTAGTGCAGGTCTAGTAATAACTGGTCCATGTCTAGTACAGGTCTAGTAATAACTGGTCCATGTCTAGTACAGGTCTAGTAATAACTGGTCCATGTCTAGTGCAGGTCTAGTAATGACTGGTCCATGTCTAGTACAGGTCTGGTAATAACTGGTCCATGTCTAGTACAGGTCTAGTAATAACTGGTCCATGTCTAGTACAGGTCTAGTAATAACTGGTCCATGTCTAGTACAGGTCTAGTAATAACTGGTCCATGTCTAGTACAGGTCTAGTAGTAACTGGTCCATGTCTAGTACAGGTCTAGTAATAACTGGTCCATGTCTAGTACAGGTCTAGTAATAACTGGTCCATGTCTAGTACAGGTCTAGTAGTAACTGGTCCATGTCTAGTACAGGTCTAGTAATAACTGGTCCATGTCTAGTACAGGTCTAGTAATAACTGGTCCATGTCTAGTACAGGTCTAGTAATAACTGGTCCATGTCTAGTGCAGGTCTAGTAATAACTGGTCCATGTCTAGTGCAGGTCTAGTAATGACTGGTCCATGTCTAGTACAGGTCTAGTAATAACTGGTCCATGTCTAGTGCAGGTCTAGTAATAACTGGCCCATGTCTAGTACAGATCTAGTAATAACTGGTCCATGTCTAGTGCAGGTCTAGTAATAACTGGTCCATGTCTAGTGCAGGTCTAGTAATGACTGGTCCATGTCTAGTACAGGTCTAGTAATAACTGGTCCATGTCTAGTACAGGTCTAGTAGTAACTGATCCATGTCTTGTGCAGGTCTAGTAATAACTGGTCCATGTCTAGTACAGGTCTAGTAGTAACTGATCCATGTCTAGTGCAGGTCTAGTAATAACTGGTCCATGTCTAGTACAGATCTAGTAATAACTGGTCCATGTCTAGTACAGGTCTAGTAATAACTGTACAGGTCTAGTAGTAACTGGTCCATGTCTAGTACAGGTCTAGTAATAACTGGTCCATGTCTAGTACAGGTCTAGTAATAACTGTACAGGTCTAGTAGTAACTGGTCCATGTCTAGTACAGGTCTAGTAATAACTGGTCCATGTCTAGTACAGGTCTAGTAATAACTGGTCCATGTCTAGTGCAGGTCTAGTAATAACTGGTCCATGTCTAGTGCAGGTCTAGTAATAACTGGTCCATGTCTAGTACAGGTCTAGTAATAACTGATCCATGTCTAGTACAGGTCTAGTAGTAACTGGTCCATGTCTAGTACAGGTCTAGTAATAACTGGTCCATGTCTAGTACAGGTCTAGTAATAACTGTACAGGTCTAGTAGTAACTGGTCCATGTCTAGTACAGGTCTAGTAATAACTGGCCCATGTCTAGTACAGGTCTAGTAATAACTGGTCCATGTCTAGTACAGGTCTAGTAATAACTGGTCCATGTCTAGTGCAGGTCTAGTAATAACTGGTCCATGTCTAGTACAGGTCTAGTAATAACTGGTCCATGTCTGGTGCAGGTCTAGTAATAACTGGTCCATGTCTAGTGCAGGTCTAGTAATGACTGGTCCATGTCTAGTGCAGGTCTAGTAATGACTGGTCCATGTCTAGTACAGGTCTAGTAATAACTGGTCCATGTCTAGTACAGGTCTAGTAATAACTGGTCCATGTCTAGAGCAGGTCTAGTAATGACTGGTCCATGTCTAGTGCAGGTCTAGTAATAACTGGTCCATGTCTAGTACAGGTCTAGTAATAACTGGTCCATGTCTAGTGCAGGTCTAGTAATGACTGATCCATGTCTAGTGCAGGTCTAGTAATAACTGGTCCATGTCTAGTACAGATCTAGTAATAACTGGTCCATGTCTAGTACAGGTCTAGTAATAACTGTACAGGTCTAGTAGTAACTGGTCCATGTCTAGTACAGGTCTAGTAATAACTGGTCCATGTCTAGTACAGGTCTAGTAATAACTGTACAGGTCTAGTAGTAACTGGTCCATGTCTAGTACAGGTCTAGTAATAACTGGTCCATGTCTAGTACAGGTCTAGTAATAACTGGTCCATGTCTAGTGCAGGTCTAGTAATAACTGGTCCATGTCTAGTGCAGGTCTAGTAATAACTGGTCCATGTCTAGTACAGGTCTAGTAATAACTGATCAATGTCTAGTACAGGTCTAGTAGTAACTGGTCCATGTCTAGTACAGGTCTAGTAATAACTGTACAGGTCTAGTAGTAACTGGTCCATGTCTAGTACAGGTCTAGTAATAACTGGTCCATGTCTAGTACAGGTCTAGTAATAACTGGTCCATGTCTAGTACAGGTCTAGTAATAACTGGTCCATGTCTAGTGCAGGTCTAGTAATAACTGGTCCATGTCTAGTACAGGTCTAGTAATAACTGGTCCATGTCTAGTGCAGGTCTAGTAATAACTGGTCCATGTCTAGTACAGGTCTAGTAATAACTGGTCCATGTCTAGTACAGGTCTAGTAATAACTGCTCCATCTAACCTGGGAGTCCTGCAGGCGAGGGCGGCAGGTGGCAGTCCTGGTCCTCGGTGGTTTGCAGATCCATCATGTTGTCCAGGAAACAGGAACTGTTCTGGTTGTCATCCAGGAAACAGGAAGTGTTCCTGTTCTCCTCCAGGAAACAGGAAGTGTTGTGATTCTCCTCCAGGAAACAGGAAGTGTTGTGATTCTCCTCCAGGAAACAGGAAGTGTTGTGATTCTCCTCCGGTTCTAGCTCAGCGCCGGGGGTCAGCGGGGCCGACATCTCCGTCTCCATCGGCTCTTCGTCTGACGAGATGACGATACACTCAGCGTCCTCGCGGGCGGCTTCCTCCTCCTCCTTGTCTTCCTCCTCCTCTTCCTCTTCCTCTTCCTCTTCCTCTTCCTCTTCCTCTTCCTCTTCCTCTTCCTCTTCGGGACTGATGTTGCAGGACGACGAGTCTTCTAAACTCTCCAGCGAGTCTGAGGAGAACTGGCTCTCCTCCGAGCAGCTGCTCTCTGGAGAACTCTCTGCTGTTGACACAAGAAGCAGAAGTTTACTGACTCATACTAGAGCGCGACCGATGAAGGATTTTTAAGGCTGATATCGATACAAATATTTGGCGATTTAAAAATACGATATTCCGAGATTAATCGGCTGAAACAAAACATAAACAGATTTCCCTAACATTAGTTATTTGTAGTTATTAATGAGTCCTCACTTAATATGAGAATGCAGTTTAAAAATAAACTTTACAACAATAAAAACGTTTGTATTATTGTCACAACATAACATCAAAATATATTAAAGTTCTGATAAATAAAATGTATAAAAATACAAACTTAGGACATGAAACTAGAGATGCACGATAGAGCGGACGGTGACCAGAATCGTCCGGTTTTCCCGTGCTCAGCCGTGACCGGAGAGCTGCAGGTCAGTCTGAGATATGGCGATTTCATGCCGGTCAACGCTACAATTAACTGATAACAGAAGTTACAGATTTACAGTTCTCAAGGACACACGGAGGCCACAGCACGGACTCTTTCTCCTTTCTCTCAACTTCTCCACCGCGTGGTAGCCACTCGCGGTGTGAAGTGTGTCGGTGCTATTCTCCCATATGTAGGAACCTGGTGAGTTAATCTGCAACGTGTCAGCTGTTTGGACATTCTTCAGTGTGTGGTCAGAAGATAACAAGTTTATAATATGCAACACCTGCAGGGAGACAGTAGGGCGTGGAGGGACCACACCAAGAACCTGAATCACATTTCTCTTTAGTGTGATATTAGATGTGAGAAGAAGGAAATGGTTCTAACGTTGGTCTTTAGATGTGTGTGGATGTCCCACACCAGGAGTCATTTATATAGTTCTATTTTATAGTGATCAATTATCTGTTCAACTCAACTTAAAGAAAAGATAGAAAATACATATTTGTGCATGCTGTAAAGTGGTTAGAAAAAATGAAATCGGAATCGGCCTAGAAAGCTGTAAACGGTGCACCTCTAAATTTAACTTAAAGGGTTAAACCCGAGGGAGGTTGTAGAGCGCCCTCTGGTGGACAAACTATGCAACGCCAACACTCAGAACATGGTTGAAGGGTTTTTCGTTCGTTAAATATTCATTTATTGGCCATTATAAATGCCGGTCCCGATAGTTGAGTAGAAAATGCCTAATATCGGCCGATAATATCAGTGGGGCTCTACTTTACAGTGTAGGCGTATGTGATTGTTCATGACGTTTAACGTACCGACATCTGAGCCCCGCTCTCCGTCGCTGCTTGGGACAGCGTCTTCGTCCTCGGTGGGTTTTTCTTCCTCCAGATGATCAGCGCCATCACCTTCGTCTCTGTCACACTAATCACAGCACGAGTTATAGAGATAAATATACTGCAAGGGCCTAACTTTGGGTTCAACATTGGGGGGGGTGAGATCTCCAACTATCTCGGGACACGTCTGCATGTGTTGAGAAAAGAGACAAAAACCTTGGAAAAATTGCTGAAAAAAAAGAGAAAAAATTTAAAGGTGACAAAAACAATGATAAAAAAATTGAAAAAAGGCAACAATAACCTAAAAAATTTCAAAAAAAGTGATAAAAACGTCAGAAAAAGTTGGAATAAAATGACGAAAAAGCAACAACAGCGTAAAAAAAGGTACTGTTGGTTAATGGCACCAAGTTCTATGTACCACACACACACACACACACACAGAGACACACACACACAGACATGCACACACACACACAGACAGACAGACAGACACACACACACACACATAGACAGACACACACAGACACACACACACACACACACACACACACAGACATGCACAGACATGCACACACGCACACATGCACACACAGATAAACACACACACACACATATACATACAGAGACACATACAAACACACACACACACATACCTAAATCAATCCAAAAAGATGAGCAGGTGAACAGAGAACTCAACCCCAATAAATGTTAAGTAAAAAGTGAGTTGTTAAAAGTGAGTTTATTAAATGTTGTTTAGTTATTGCCGATCGTTCCAGATCTCGGACTTTAAACGTTTGCTGCTTTAGGAACTCCGTAGTCTTTCTAACTTTCTAACTCATTATTTACCAGACTTTGAGGATCAGCAGCAGCCGGCCCAATCACCTCCACTTCTTCTGATGTTTCTTCATCCTGAAGCGTGTTCTCTTCTTCTTCTTTCTCTCCGTCATCATCATCATCATCATCATCATCATCATCATCATCATCGTCGTCGTCGCTGTCGAGTGCGTGCGGGCGTGCGTGTCTGCGTTTGGTTCTCTCAGAACAAAGTCTGGCTTCGTCCTCTCCCTGTTTCACATCTACGCTCAGAGAGACACACAGACGACCACAGTCTGGATCAGAGACGTGAGTTAAAGGAGACCTATTATAAACCGTGTTAACATTCACACTTGTATTTTGTTTGGAGGTTATCAGAAAGTGAGACTTTATACAGTCAAAAATCGCTGATGAAGTATCTAAACCAAATATTAGGCCTCCTGCACAATGGCTGCGTGGTGTGTGGCGTGTCAGTTGGGTGGCGGCTGCGTGGCGTTTTCTATGTCTTTACACACGAGAAACGTGTCTGACGCGGCGCTGCTGCTGCTGCTAGCCTTGTCTGGACACATGGATGTTTCCCATAAACATAAACATAAATATCCTGATTACAGAAAAGACAACGTTGGCAGGATTGATGGCAAAACAGGCTCCAGAATATTTCCTTCTGGATTGACAGGTGACATATTTTAAAATCAATAATTATTACTACCAACAGCTAGTTTTGGTATGTGGATTTCTTTTTAAAAAGTTAAAAATCAAAGACTTGGAAAAAAAACTGGAGACAAAAATGCTAGGGATGCACCGAATATTCGGCCACCGAAGATTTTCGGCCAAAAATGGACCATACTTTTTATCACCAAAACAATACGGCCGAAATGTTATGATGACTCTAAAAGGAAACCGCGACCTGCACGTGTGTCAGTACCCGATCCGTTCCACCTGCACGATCCATTCCGATGTGGTACGAGGATTTACGACACTACCCAATCTGTTCCCACACTAGCCTCCAGCTAACGTTAGTTTAGCTAATAGCTAATTCGGCGGACGGCTAGGTGATTATAGCAGGCTGCCGTTAGCCTCCACCGGGAAGCTAACGTTGGTTTAGCTAACGGTTAATTTGGCTAACCGCTAGCTGATTGTAGCGGTCTGCCGTCATCCTCCCAGTTAAGCTAAGGTTAGTTTAGCTAACAGCTAAGCTAACCGCTAGCTGAGACAGCATGTAAAGAGACTTCACTGTGATAAAGCAGAGAAGCTACTCTTCATCAAGAAAAACCTGCCACTTTACCTCAAAAAGTAGAATGTGCTTGTCTAGTGTTTAAATATTTATTATCCACTTTGCACATCTGCAATTGAGCAATTCTTGGTGCATTTGTTGTTGTTAAAGTTCTACAGTTAACATATGGGCTATGGGAGTCTTTGTTTTGATGCACTATTATGTTGAAGGCCTACAGAGAAAATACTGTTGTATCTTTAAGCAGTTGCACTTGTTCTGAATGCACTTTCTTGTAGTAGTACAGAAAAATTTAAAATGCACTTGACCTAAATGCACTTTTTATTTTTTTATGATAGAACATTTAATTTTTCTGCAGGCCAGTAGGCCTGTACATTATTATTTAATGTACACATGAGTGGGGTCAAGTTAAACATTTAAGTTTGAATTTTATTTTATACTGTGCATTGTTGCAATGTGCTAAATAAATATTTGCATAATTTGTAATTGATTTATTCTTTGAAACTTTAATATTAATTTATACAATTGCAATGCCTTGATTTTAGTAAGGCATAGACATAAATGCAATGGTACTAATAACTGGCATAATTTCTTTCGGTGTTTCAGTTTTCGATCTTGGTTTCCTCTTTTTCGGTGTTCGGTTTCGGCCAAGAATTTTCATTTCGGTGCATCCCCCAAAAAATGAAAAGACAAAAACCTTTTTTGATTATTTGGAGGTTTGTAACCCCCCCCCCCCTTTTGATTATAGCTATGACAGAAAATAAATGAAAGCATAACAGGTGTCCTTTAATATTTATAGAAGAGAGTTAGTTACCTGAGCTTTGGTGAGTAGAACACGTTACAGTTTCTGTCTCTTCTGACGTAACGACGTCATCGTCTCTTCTCCTCTTTACCTGAAGAACAACAAGTCCTTTTATGTTTCATAATCATCACTCAGAGGGTGTGTGTGTGTGGGTGTGTGTGTGTGTGTGTGTAAATAAAAGCCGTTGTGCTTCACAGTTTACCCTGAAGGACGGCAGTGGAGGCTTTTGGCTCTTTTGGCCGCCGATGTGACTGAGTGGATTCAGAAGAACGCTCGCTGCTCCGCTCTTCACCGGAGAAACTTGGATCTTATGAAGAAAAACAACAACAAAAAAAACCATTATTCTTCAGCTCTTGTCTTCATCTTACTGTCATCGGAAAAAGATCTGAACGTGTTGGACCTGAAGAAATACTCTGCTTCAGAAGAGGCTCTTCTGAGGCTGCTGCCAGAGGTCAAAGCCTCCAAAAAAACTGTGTAAGTACAGCGATAGTTAGAGTCATATACAGTATCATAACCTAAATGCTTTGCTATCTTTTCAACTTCTTGATTGCTTTTTCTTTATTACCGTCTCTTCAGGCTGAGTGGCTGTAACCTGTCAGAGAGAAGCTGTGAAGCTCTGTCATCAGTTCTCAGTTCCCAGTCCTCTAGTCTGAGAGAGCTGGACCTGAGTAACAACAACCTGCAGGATTCAGGAGGGGAGCTGCTGTCGGCTGGACTTCAGAGTCCACACTGTTAACTGGAGACTCTCAGGTCAGATCAAGTTAATATAATAATGGTACATATGATATAGATGTAGAGATCATAGAATGTATATACAGATGTAGTGACAGGGTTTCCCACAGAAAATACAGTATGTTAGTTAAGATAGTGGGGTGGGGTTTTCTGTCAGACTGTTTGTGTGGGTGTGGTTGTGTGTGTGTGTGTGTGTGTGTGTCGTGTGTGTGTGTGTGTGTGTGTGTGTGTGTGTGTGTGTGTGTGTGTGTGTGTGTGTGTGTGTGTGAGGTAGATAACTTACCTTTGTTGTCTTCTCTTGACGGTCCCACCAGTCCTCAAATGCCTTGAACGCGCCGCCTTCAATCACTCTGCGTGTTATGTCCTTCTTAATGATCGACTTCAGTTCATCCACAATAACTTCTAAAACCTTTTCCACCGTGACTTCGTGAGGGTTCTTTGTCAGCGCGGCGGGATAGTCCGGCGGAGGGACGAAGGGGTTAAACCTAGGGAACGGCGGAGCGAGAAAGGGCGGTCGAGGGAAAGGGGGAGGTTTATCCAACGGGCCTGCAGGCCGTGGGGGTAATGGGTACGCAGTGTGCACAGGGAAAGATGGAGGGGGTCCGAGGAAAGCTGGAGGGGGAGGAATGAAGGGAGGAGGGATGGGAGGAGGGATGTGACGGCCTGGAGGAGGGATGTGACGGCCTGGAGGAGGGACAGGACGGCCTGGAAGAGGGATAGGACGGCCTGGAGGAGGGACAGGACGGCCTGGAAGAGGGATAGGACGGCCTGGAGGAGGGACAGGACGGCCTGGAGGAGGGACAGGACGGCCTGGAGGAGGGATAGGACAGCCTGGAGGAGGGATCCGGCCCGGAGGAGGGATAGGACGGCCTGGAGGAGGGATGGGACGGCCTGGAGGAGGGACAGGACGGCCTGGAGGAGGGATAGGACGGCCTGGAGGAGGGATCAGGCCTGGAGGAGGGATAGGACGGCCTGGAGGAGGGACAGGACGGCCTGGAGGAGGGATAAGACAGCCTGGAGGAGGGATCTGGCCCGGAGGAGGGACAGGACGGCCTGGAGGAGGGATAGGACGGCCTGGAGGAGGGATAGGACGGCCTGGAGGAGGGATCAGGCCCAGTGGTGGGATCCAGCCTGGCGGAGGGATGGGGATGGTGCCATTCGGCAAGCGAGGTGGGACCGATGGAACAGACCGAGGAAAGGGAGGGACGGGAAACGGGAAAGGGGGGACGGGTGGATGGGAGAAGACAGATTTAAAGTTTGGAGGAGCGATGGAAGGGGGGAGGTGAGCGGACGGAGCCGGAGGAACCGAGGAGATCTGGCACCGTCTGGGTTCCCCGTCTTCATTCGCTGCACGATGCTCCTGAACAAAAACACATTCAAATCTGAATTACTCATTTGTAGATCGACATAAAAACCGGAATCTGTGGAATTAGTTTTTGTCAGTTTTCAGCGGTGAGTTTTCTGCTATTGTGTCCGATTTTAATTCTTAGATAATTCCTAAACTCTTCAGAATTCTGGGTCTGCAAAAAAAGGGGACAAATTCTTTGAAAAACAAGCCAAAAATAACCAGGGTTCAACAATGTCCCTCAAGTAACACGCCAGGTTGGGAAAGTTAGGGCGCATGTAGAGATGTTGAGGAACTACATTCTAACCTGAAAACGACAGGAACTTTTCTGCTTCTTATTGGTAGCTAAGAACGCCAAGAACATAGAAAAAAGCAGCAATAACATAGAAAAACGTGCCAAAAACGTTGGAAAATGTCACAAGTCCTACACAATCTGGATTGTGGCCATAACATCTACATCTTATAACTTATTCCCTGTTACATATTGTTCTTAAAGTATATTATTTCTTTTCTTGTTTGTCAAGCAATTCTATTATGTTTACATTCTTGTCTTTTCATAGTCATAGTTAATACTTCGTAATAAGCTATTGTACTGTTCAATCCCTGCACTGTTCTCATTTGCACACACTAGACCATAGCACCTCATCATGGTCATTACATCACATGGTCAGTCCATACCAGCCCTCTGGTATCACTGCACTAATTGTTAACTCTTTACATTTCTTTGAGTGATTTTTCTGTATGTGAGATATATGTGTGTTTGTTGTGTTATGGTTGTCTAAGCTACTGGATGCCTAAAATTTCCCTCGCGATGAATAAAGTATCTGTCAGTCTATCAAATCATCTAAATAAGTGTCAAAAACGTAAAAAAAAAAGATGAAAAATAGCAACTGCCCGTTGGAGGACTTACCGTGTCTCCGTGAATCTTCTGAGTGAAATCAGACGGAGACTGGGGGGAGTTTCTCGTTAGAAACAAAACAGCTTGAGCAGTTTCATCCTCCAGCGACAACGCACCGACGTCCTCCACATCGTCGTGGCAATGGCAGCCGGTTGAGATGTCACAGGAAGTGCAAACAAGCGAGCCGTCTGAGAGCGGCGAGGTCGGACTGTCCTGATCCTGATCCAGAAACGTTAGAGTCCTCCTGTCCAAGTGGGACGGCTCAGTCTGGCTGTTGGTCAGCAAACTCTCAATACGGGAGTCCAAACTCTCGGAGGAACCGTCTGTGACGCGTTCGTGTTGCCGTGGCGGCGAGGAAGCGGCCGTCTGCTGGGCGGCTGTGAAGTTAAATCTCAGGATGCTGAAAGAGTCTGGAGACGTACCGGTGTGACTGGTGACCCCGAACCCGTCCGTGGACTCCTGAGCGGGGGAGGCGAGGTCTGTGTTGTTGTGAGTGGAGGATTGCGCGCTGTGACTGCACAGAGCGAGCTGCTGTCTGCTGGTTGTGTTGTTGTAATGCTTTAAAAAGACGTCAGGGTCCTCGGCGGATCGTCTGCTGTGAAACCTGGCCGCGAGTTTACGTCTCAAGGGGTTGTGAACACTGAGGACGGAGACGGAGGGCTCCCCCTGCAGGACGGGAGTCGCCTGCAGACTGGAGTAACACGAGTCCTGGGAGAAGCAGGGAGTTCCCTGAGAGCGAGGGGTGAGCCCGAAGCTGCCCGGCGTGTCCTGCCAAATACTGGAGTAGGCTGTGTCCAGAGAAAGGGTGGGGCTTAAGCTGCTCGCCTGCCGCTGATTGGCTGCGCTGCCCTGGTAGAGAAAACAACATGAGAATCATTATCCTTAAAGCAGACTGTTTTATCTATCATGTTAAAATGTCGGATGTGCACTTTTTACGTTTTAATAAATAAATAGCTTTATTGCTGGGCCCGGAGCTGCGCAAAGCCCGACCCAAGTGTCTTTTCTAGTTTAAGACCGACGCGGTTGTCAATTTCCTACTGGTCTTACAGGGAGGTGTGTTCAGGTGCATTCTGGGTGTGCTGGTCTTACAGGGAGGTGTGTTCAGGTGCATTCTGGGTGTGCTGGTCTTACAGGGAGGTGTGTTCAGGTGCATTCTGGGTGTGCTGGTCTTACAGGGAGGTGTGTTCAGGTGCATTCTGGGCATGCTGGTCTTACAGGGAGGTGTGTTCAGGTGCATTCTGGGTGTGCTGGTCTTACAGGGAGGTGTGTTCAGGTGCATTCTGGGTGTGCTGGTCTTACAGGGAGGTGTGTTCAGGTGCATTCTGGGCGTGCTGGTCTTACAGGGAGGTGTGTTCAGGTGCATTCTGGGCGTGCTGGTCTTACAGGGAGGTGTGTTCAGGTGCATTCTGGGCGTGCTGGTCTTACAGGGAGGTGTGTTCAGGTGCATTCTGGGCGTGCTGGTCTTACAGGGAGGTGTGTTCAGGTGCATTCTGGGCGTGCTGGTCTTACAGGGAGGTGTGTTCAGGTGCATTCTGGGCGTGCTGGTCTTACAGGGAGGTGTGTTCAGGTGCATTCTGGGCGTGCTGGTCTTACAGGGAGGTGTGTTCAGGTGTGTTCTGGGCGTGCTGGTCTTACAGGGAGGTGTGTTCAGGTGCATTCTGGGAGTCTATCTTGAGGCAGTGGGAAGTGATGGCGCCATTGACCAACAAAAACCTGGTCTAAAGTGCAAATCCTCCATCATAACAGCAATGCTCCAAGGTCCAAACGCGCCTGGCTTTTAAAGGGAATAGGAGATGATCTCTGATTGGTTGATTGCATGTTACACCGAAAACACACCTATGAATAATGAAGACACTAAGGACAACGCTTTAGAACCATGCACCCGGCACACGGACCCTTTCTTCCACCGTCAAACTAGCAAAAGTGGATTTGGACACGCCCTAAACACACCTGAGCCAGGCTCTTAGATCGTGTTGTGCAGCGGTTGCGCAGAGGCACAGTGGCCCAGTACTCCAGCCACCAGTGTTAGAATATAAAAGGCATGCCACCCGCCAAAGTGGCTAGTGGAAGTGACTGTGTTACACGACATTACCAAAATCTACAGCGGGTGCTAATGTCAAACCCTGAATACATCAGGTATATTCAGACACACAGTAAGAGAAAAATAAAGTGTTTTTCCAACATTAAAGCATGTAAACATGTTGTAGTAGAAACAGAGAATACAAGAATGAACCTGGCAACAGTATATAATAAAAGATCTGCTTTTAAAATGTTTACCAGCAGACTGTCGATTAAGCTCTGAAGCGTTGGCTCGCTGCTGCCCACTGGCAGCGTGCACGGAGTGTAAAAGCCTCGGGAGAGCAGCTGCAGATGCCGCACCCTGTTTTCACCTGAGGAAGGTAACATTCAACAACAACAACATTAAAGGGTAACTTGGGTACTTTTCAACCTGGACACTACAGTATGTTCCCATGTCTGTGTGTCTGAGTGTCTGATGGAACAACAATCTCTGAAACTGGTCCAGAATTA
The DNA here is from genome assembly GCA_025617405.1 of Perca schrenkii. NCBI lineage: Eukaryota > Metazoa > Chordata > Actinopteri > Perciformes > Percidae > Perca > Perca schrenkii. The sequence goes on from JABUOV010000029.1 coordinate 284,189, forward strand.
AACAAGTACCAAGCTGTAATGTAACCCTACAGGACTAATGTTCAGCAGCAGTTAGAGTCCCGTTAAAAGTTCTGTTGTTGCTGCTGACAGACTCAGATTATTATTCTAAGTGTCTGACAACATTATGGGATGGATCCCTACAGAGATAGACCTTTTAGTTAAAGAGTAAGATCCTTTTAGTTTAACATCAAACAGCCCCGAAATCACCATCACCGAACTCCACCAGACTCCATGTAAATAATCAGGACTTTTAGTGTGTATAGAGCCAGCATATCTCCACCAGACTCCATGTAAATAATCAGGACTTATATCATCATGATTTTTTTATCATCATCGTAAAACACTTCAATCAAAGTGGACAGAAACTAAATAAAACTACCAAAAGCCGTCTTGGTTCATCTTTCTACTGTTCCAACAATCACCACTCTGGTTTGGTTGAAATAAACCCTTAATTCACCCATTTACATGTGGAGATATGCTGGCTCTATAAACGCTAAAAGTCCTGATTATTTACATAGAGTCTGGTGGAGATATGCTGGCTCTATACACGCTAAAAGTCCTGATTATTTACATGGAGTCTGGTGGAGATATGCTGGCTCTATACACGCTAAAAGTCCTGAATATTTACATGGAGTCTGGTGGAAATATGCTGGCTCTATACACGCTAAAAGTCCTGATTATTTACATGGAGTCTGGTGGAGATATGCTGGCTCTATACACGCTAAAAGTCCTAATTATTTACATGGAGTCTGGTGGAGATATGCTGGCTCTATACACGCTAAAAGTCCTGATTATTTACATGGAGTCTGGTGGAGATATGCTGGCTCTATACACGCTAAAAGTCCTGATTATTTACATGGAGTCTGGTGGAGTTTGGTGATGGTGATTTCGGGGCTGTTTCATGTTAAACTAAAAGGATCTTAATCTTTAACTAAAAGGACTATCTCTGTAGGGATCCATCCCATAATGTTGTCAGACACTTAGATTAATAATCTGAGTCTGTCAGCGGCAACAACAGAACTTTTAGGGGATTCTGACTGATGCTGAACATTAGTCCTGTAGGGTTACATTACAGCCCGGTTCACGGCTGCTGGTTACAGCGTTCCAGCTTATTACTTATTACCATTTTCAAAGATTGTTGTACATGTGCATGATGTATAGTGTGGTATTCCCAGAATCTGTGTTACCTTTAGGATCTATTTCCACGTGGATAACATTTCCCATCACTGAGGTCTGATGGAGGTGCTGCACGGCGTCTCTCGCAGCTCTCACCGTGTCGAAGACCACCTTTGCGATCCCTAAGTGCTTCTTGTTCTTCGGGTTGTAAAATATTTCCACCTCCTCAGCGTTCCCGTAGATATTGCACATGTTAGTGAGGAACGCCTCGTTCACGTTGTCATTCAGCCGGGAAAAGGTCACTTCTTTGGGAGGCACGGGGCCGACGTACCATTCATCAACCTGGAGGGACACAAACAACGACAACAACGACAACAACAACGACTAGAGCTGTGACTGACAACCAGCCTTCAGATCACAGTTCTGTGTGTGTGTGTGTGTGTGTGTGTATGTGTATGTGTGTCTGTGTGTGTATGTGTGTGTGTGTTTTTGTGTATGTATGTGTGTGTGTGTGTCTGCGTGTGTCTGTGTTTTTTTGTGCATGTGTGTGTTTGTGTGTGTGTTTTTGTGTGTGTATGTATGTTTGTGTGTGTGTGTGTGTGTGTGTGTCTGTGTGTGTCTGTGTCTGTGTCTGTGTGTTTTTGTGTGTGTGTGTGTGTGTGTGTGTGTGTGTGTGTGTGTGTGTGTGTGTGTGTGTGTGTGTGTGTGTTTCAGGGCGCTGGATGTTATCTGACACGCTGTTACTGAGAGTTTTAGTGTCCACCGGTCAACCTTGGCGACATGGCCATTCCAAAAGAGAGGTGATCACACACACACACACACACACACACACACACACACACACACACACACACACACACACACACACACATTGAATAAAACACCCAAAATTGTATGTAAATAATCATTATTTTTTTTAAATGTTGTATGGGTTCTATACAACGTACATCCATGTTATTTTGGGGGAATTTGGTTGAAAGAAACCCAGTATTTCTGACATTAAAAACTTTTAATAAACTAATAATTGAAAATTTCTAAATCAGAAATATGTTGTTTTTAAATAAAAATTACCCAAAAATTTGATGGATTCCATACAATGCTCTTCGCATGTACAATTCACGATCACTACTTTTATTGAATTTTGGATGTTTTATTCAAGTTTTAGCATTTAAAAAAAATTGAAATGGGTTCCAAACTGTATTCTGACTAACCTTTGAGTCTTTAAAGTCTCTGATTATCCATCAACATACGTTCCTCTAATATTAGTCTAAATATTTCATCCTTTCTTCTTTTGTAACTCAAAAATTAGGTATAATTTCCTACAAATGAGGATTATTGTCCAAGAATTCAGAAAATAAGTGTAATCCTAGTGGTAATAACTTGGTGTTAGTGGTGTTTGTTGGTTGGGTAACAAAAGCATCAAAAACGTTTAAAAAAACCCCTGACAAAAACATAGAAAAAAGCATCAAAAGTGTCAAAGAAAGGGATATAAATGTCAGAAAAAGCATCAAAAAGGTGTTCATGTCATGGGTTAGGGTGACTCTAATATTTACCTTGAACCTAGAAAGCAGGAGCTCCACGTTGTTGCTTTGGCTCCACAGTCTGCAGACGCGAGGATCTCTGACCGCCTCCACAGGGACCAGACCTAAGTCCTCCACCTGTTGACCAGCAGCAACACACATCAACAGACCCAATAAACTGGTAACAGAGTGGATTATAACAGGGGAATATATCAACATCAACAATACACATCAACAGACCCAATAAACTGGTAACAGAGTGGATTATAACAGGGGAATATATCAACATCAACAATACACATCAACAGACCCAATAAACTGGTAACAGAGTGGATTATAACGGGGAATATGTCTACATAACAACAATACACATCAACAGACCCAATAAACTGGTAACAGAGTGGATTATAACAGGGGAATATATCAACATAAGAACAATACACATCAACAGACCCAATAAACTGGTAACAGAGTGGATTATAACAGGGGAATATGTCTACATAACAACAATACACATCAACAGACCCTAATAAACTGGTAACAGAGTGGATTATAACGGGGAATATGTCTACATAACAGCAATACACATCAACAGACCTAATAAACTGGTAACAGAGTGGATTATAACGGGGAATATGTCTACATAACAACAATACACATCAACAGACCCAATAAACTGGTAACAGAGTGGATTATAACAGGGGAATATGTCTACATAACAACAATACACATCAACAGACCCAATAAACTGGTAACAGAGTGGATTATAACAGGGGAATAGGTCTACATAACAACAATACACATCAACAGACCTAATAAACTGGTAACAGAGTGGATTATAACAGGGGAATATGTCTACATAACAACAATACACATCAACAGACCCAATAAACTGGTAACAGAGTGGATTATAACAGGGAATATGTCTACATAACAACAATACACATCAACAGACCCAATAAACTGGTAACAGAGTGGATTATAACGGGGAATATGTCTACATAACAACAATACACATCAACAGACCCAATAAACTGGTAACAGAGTGGATTATAACAGGGAATATGTCTACATAACAACAACACACATCAACAGACCTAATAAACTGGTAACAGAGTGGATTATAACGGGGAATATGTCTACATAACAACAACACACATCAACAGACCTAATAAACTGGTAACAGAGTGGATTATAACGGGGAATATGTCTACATAACAACAATACACATCAACAGACCTAATAAACTGGTAACAGAGTGGATTATAACAGGGGAATATGTCTACATAACAACAATACACATCAACAGACCCAATAAACTGGTAACAGAGTGGATTATAACGGGGAATATGTCTACATAACAACAACACACATCAACAGACCTAATAAACTGATAACAGAGTGGATTATAACAGGGAATATGTCTACATAACAACAACACACATCAACAGACCTAATAAACTGGTAACAGAGTGGATTATAACAGGGAATATGTCTACATAACAACAACACACATCAACAGACCCAATAAACTGGTAACAGAGTGGATTATAACAGGGAATATGTCTACATAACAACAACACACATCAACAGACCCAATAAACTGGTAACAGAGTGGATTATAACGGGGAATATGTCTACATAACAACAACACACATCAACAGACCTAATAAACTGGTAACAGAGTGGATTATAACGGGGAATATGTCTACATAACAACAACACACATCAACAGACCTAATAAACTGGTAACAGAGTGGATTATAACAGGGGAATATGTCTACATAACAACAACACACATCAACAGACCCAATAAACTGGTAACAGAGTGGATTATAACGGGGGAATATGTCTACATAACAACAATACACATCAACAGACCCTAATAAACTGGTAACAGAGTGGATTATAACGGGGAATATGTCTACATAACAACAATACACATCAACAGACCCAATAAACTGGTAACAGAGTGGATTATAACAGGGGAATATGTCTACATAACAACAACACACATCAACAGACCTAATAAACTGGTAACAGAGTGGATTATAACGGGGAATATGTCTACATAACAACAACACACATCAACAGACCTAATAAACTGGTAACAGAGTGGATTATAACAGGGAATATGTCTACATAACAACAATACACATCAACAGACCTAATAAACTGGTAACAGAGTGGATTATAACAGGGAATATGTCTACATAACAACAACACACATCAACAGACCCAATAAACTGGTAACAGAGTGGATTATAACGGGGAATATGTCTACATAACAACAACACACATCAACAGACCCAATAAACTGGTAACAGAGTGGATTATAACGGGGAATATGTCTATATAACAACAATACACATCAACAGACCTAATAAACTGGTAACGGAGTGGTTTATATCAGGGAATATGTCTACATAACAACAACACACATCAACAGACCCAATAAACTGGTAACAGAGTGGTTTATAACAGGGAATATGTCTACATAACAACAACACACATCAACAGACCTAATAAACTGGTAACAGAGTGGTTTATAACAGGGAATATGTCTACATAACAACAACACACATCAACAGACCTAATAAACTGGTAACAGAGTGGTTTATAACAGGGAATATGTCTACATAACAACAACACACATCAACAGACCCAATAAACTGGTAACGGAGTGGTTTATAACAGGGAATATGTCTACATAACAACAACACACATCAACAGACCTAATAAACTGGTAACAGAGTGGATTATAACGGGGAATATGTCTACATAACAACAATACACATCAACAGACCCAATAAACTGGTAACAGAGTGGATTATAACGGCGAATATGTCTACATAACAACAATACACATCAACAGACCCAATAAACTGGTAACAGAGTGGATTATAACGGGGAATATGTCTACATAACAACAACACACATCAACAGACCCAATAAACTGGTAACAGAGTGGATTATAACGGGGAATATGTCTACATAACAACAACACACATCAACAGACCTAATAAACTGGTAACAGAGTGGATTATAACAGGGGAATATGTCTACATAACAACAATACACATCAACAGACCCAATAAACTGGTAACAGAGTGGATTATAACAGGGGAATATGTCTACATAACAACAACACACATCAACAGACCTAATAAACTGGTAACGGAGTGGTTTATAACGGGGAATATGTCTACATAACAACAACACACATCAACAGACCTAATAAACTGGTAACAGAGTGGTTTATAACGGGGAATATGTCTACATAACAACAATACACATCAACAGACCCAATAAACTGGTAACAGAGTGGATTATAACGGGGAATATGTCTACATAACAACAATACACATCAACAGACCTAATAAACTGGTAACAGAGTGGATTATAACGGGGAATATATCAACATCAACAATACACATCAACAGACCCAATAAACTGGTAACAGAGTGGATTATAACGGGGAATATGTCTACATAACAACAACACACATCAACAGACCCAATAAACTGGTAACAGAGTGGATTATAACGGGGAATATGTCTACATAACAACAATACACATCAACAGACCCAATAAACTGGTAACAGAGTGGATTATAACAGGGGAATATGTCTACATAACAACAATACACATCAACAGACCCAATAAACTGGTAACAGAGTGGATTATAACAGGGGAATATGTCTACATAACAACAACACACATCAACAGACCCAATAAACTGGTAACAGAGTGGATTATAACAGGGAATATGTCTACATAACAACAATACACATCAACAGACCCAATAAACTGGTAACAGAGTGGATTATAACGGGGAATATGTCTACATAACAACAACACACATCAACAGACCCAATAAACTGGTAACAGAGTGGATTATAACGGGGAATATGTCTACATAACAACAACACACATCAACAGACCTAATAAACTGGTAACAGAGTGGATTATAACGGGGAATATGTCTACATAACAACAATACACATCAACAGACCTAATAAACTGGTAACAGAGTGGATTATAACAGGGGAATATGTCTACATAACAACAACACACATCAACAGACCCAATAAACTGGTAACAGAGTGGATTATAACGGGGAATATGTCTACATAACAACAACACACATCAACAGACCTAATAAACTGGTAACAGAGTGGATTATAACAGGGGAATATGTCTACATAACAACAACACACATCAACAGACCTAATAAACTGGTAACAGAGTGGATTATAACAGGGGAATATGTCTACATAACAACAACACACATCAACAGACCCAATAAACTGGTAACAGAGTGGATTATAACGGGGAATATGTCTACATAACAACAATACACATCAACAGACCCAATAAACTGGTAACAGAGTGGATTATAACAGGGAATATGTCTACATAACAACAATACACATCAACAGACCTAATAAACTGGTAACAGAGTGGATTATAACGGGGAATATGTCTACATAACAACAACACACATCAACAGACCCAATAAACTGGTAACAGAGTGGATTATAACGGGGAATATGTCTACATAACAACAACACACATCAACAGACCTAATAAACTGGTAACAGAGTGGATTATAACGGGGAATATGTCTACATAACAACAACACACATCAACAGACCCAATAAACTGGTAACAGAGTGGATTATAACGGGGAATATGTCTACATAACAACAACACACATCAACAGACCCAATAAACTGGTAACAGAGTGGATTATAACAGGGGAATATGTCTACATAACAACAATACACATCAACAGACCCAATAAACTGGTAACAGAGTGGATTATAACGGGGAATATGTCTAAATAACAACAACACACATCAACAGACCCAATAAACTGGTAACAGAGTGGATTATAACGGGGAATATGTCTACATAACAACAATACACATCAACAGACCCAATAAACTGGTAACAGAGTGGATTATAACGGGGAATATGTCTACATAACAACAATACACATCAACAGACCCAATAAACTGGTAACGGGGACATATGTCGACATAACGGGAAGTGCAGGGGTCCGTTCCAGGTAGGAGGTTTAACAAACTCTGAGTCTAACCCTGATGTCTGAGTTGATTTACCCCGAGATGAGAAACTCTGAGTTTTCGGTTCCAGAACAGCTGATTTGAGTTGGTTCAATCAACTCGGAGTATGTTCACTCAGGGTTACGCGCGTGCACAAAAGGCAGTATGAATGGAGCCATGATTCTACGATTCACCATGGCAACAACCACAAAGAAACGGGTCGGCGGAAATACTCATGCACACAAACAGCAAGTTTGAACCATAGATATTAACAGTCTATGGTTTGAACCATAGATATTAACAGTCTATGGTTTGAACCATAGATATTAACAGTCTATGGTTTGAACCATAGATATTAACAGTCTATGGTTTGAACCATAGATATTAACAGTCTATGGTTTGAACATGTATTTCGTTAAAAAAGCAAGACAGCGGCTGCTGCTGCAAAAGAGAGAGAATTGGTGTGGGAGAGAATTGCTGCTCGAGTCAATGCGTACGCATTAACAGTGTATTAATTTCATATTTAATCACAGTTAACTTTACTGGTGAAAACTGGAATGTACACCTATAATTTTATTCAGGTGCATTACTGCGGGCGAAAATGTAA
>JABUOV010000029.1:300000-347500 GCA_025617405.1 Perca schrenkii
GATAGATAGATAGATAGATAGATAGATAGATAGATAGATAGATCTTTCTTTCTTTCTTTCCTTCTTGTAAACAGCAGTGCTGTTGATTTTCCACTTCAGCCTGTTGTTGATGTTGACACCCAGGTATCTGTACTCCTCAACCATCTCCTCCCAGGATGCAAAGGGGCTGTGGAGCCGTTCCCTTCCTCCTGAAGTCGATCACCATCTCTCTGGTCTTATCCACGTTCAGCAGCAGGTGATTCTTACCAGACCACTCCACAAAGTTGTCCACCAGCGCTCTGTACTCTCCCTCCTGACCATCCCTTATACACCCAACAACTGCAGAGTCATCAGAGAACTTCTGTAGGTGACATGACTCTGAGTTGTACTGGAAGTCTGTGGTGTATAAAGTGAACAGAAAGGGAGACAGAACAGTCCCCTGTGGGGCCCCCTGTACCACTCACCACCACATCAGACAGAACACGGTCCAGACGGACAAACTGTGGTCTGTCTGTCAGGTAGTCAGTGATCCAGGAGACTGAGGTCTGTCTGTCAGGTAGTCAGTGATCCAGGAGACTGAGGTCTGTCTGTCAGGTAGTCAGTGATCCAGGAGACTGAGGTCTGTCTGTCAGGTAGTCAGTGATCCAGGAGACTGAGGTCTGTCTGTCAGGTAGTCAGTGATCCAGGAGACTGAGGCCTGTCTGTCAGGTAGTCAGTGATCCAGGAGACTGAGGTCTGTCTGTCAGTTAGTCAGTGATCCAGGAGACTGAGGTCTGTCTGTCAGGTAGTCAGTGATCCAGGAGACTGTGGTCTGTCTGTCAGGTAGTCAGTGATCCAGGAGACTGAGGCCTGTCTGTCAGGTAGTCAGTGATCCAGGAGACTGTGGTCTGTCTGTCAGTTAGTCAGTGATCCAGGAGACTGAGGCCTGTCTGTCAGGTAGTCAGTGATCCAGGAGACTGAGGTCTGTCTGTCAGGTAGTCAGTGATCCAGGAGACTGTGGTCTGTCTGTCAGGTAGTCAGTGATCCAGGAGACTGAGGCCTGTCTGTCAGGTAGTCAGTGATCCAGGAGACTGTGGTCTGTCTGTCAGGTAGTCAGTGATCCAGGAGACTGTGGTCTGTCTGTCAGGTAGTCAGTGATCCAGGAGACTGAGGCCTGTCTGTCAGATAGTCAGTGATCCAGGAGACTGTGGTCTGTCTATCAGTTAGTCAGTGATCCAGGAGACTGTGGTCTGTCTGTCAGGTAGTCAGTGATCCAGGAGACTGTGGTCTGTCTGTCAGGTAGTCAGTGATCCAGGAGACTGAGGTCTGTCTGTCAGGTAGTCAGTGATCCAGGAGACTGAGGTCTGTCTGTCAGGTAGTCAGTGATCCAGGAGACTGAGGCCTGTCTGTCAGGTAGTCAGTGATCCAGGAGACTGAAGTCTGTCTGTCAGGTAGTCAGTGATCCAGGAGACTGAGGTCTGTCTGTCAGGTAGTCAGTGATCCAGGAGACTGTGGTCTGTCTGTCAGTTAGTCAGTGATCCAGGAGACTGTGGTCTGTCTGTCAGGTAGTCAGTGATCCAGGAGACTGAGGTCTGTCTGTCAGGTAGTCAGTGATCCAGGAGACTGAGGCCTGTCTGTCAGGTAGTCAGTGATCCAGGAGACTGAGGTCTGTCTGTCAGGTAGTCAGTGATCCAGGAGACTGAGGTCTGTCTGTCAGGTAGTCAGTGATCCAGGAGACTGAGGTCTGTCTGTCAGGTAGTCAGTGATCCAGGAGACTGAGGTCTGTCTGTCAGTTAGTCAGTGATCCAGGAGACTGAGGTCTGTCTGTCAGGTAGTCAGTGATCCAGGAGACTGAGGTCTGTCTGTCAGTTAGTCAGTGATCCAGGAGACTGAGGTCTGTCTGTCAGGTAGTCAGTGATCCAGGAGACTGAGGTCTGTCTGTCAGGTAGTCAGTGATCCAGGAGATCCAGGAGACTGTGGTCTGTCTGTCAGGTAGTCAGTGATCCAGGAGACTGTGGACGCACCGACACCCATCATCTGCAGCTTCTGAGCCAGTAGCAGTGGCTGGATGGTGTTGAATACACTGGAGAAATCATAACTGTCATTCTCACAGTGCTGCCACCGCCATCCAGGTGCAAATGAGCTCGCTGCAGAAGATAGATGACAGCGTCGTCTACTCCCAGACAAGGCTGGTCCAAGGCTGCGGCCTTATTTATTCTCAATATGCTAGGCAAGTTATTTGTATTTTTCTTAAAGGGCAATTTTGGTCCTACAGAGTGGAAAATGTAGACAAGAATTCATCATAGGCTTTAATTGGGTCATGATTTAAATAGACCTCCGTCCAGCTTTGCTGCCTTAACCCCTCCTTTTTTTTTTTTTAGATTATTTTATGGGCATTTTTAGGCCTTTATTGACAGGACAGCTGAAAAAATGAAAGGGGTGAGAAAGAGGGGGGATGACATGCAGCAAAGGGCCGCAGGTTGAAGTCGAACCCTGGCCCGCTGTATCAAGGAGCAAACCTCTATATACGGGTCAAGGGCGTAAATCCCAGGGGGGTCGGGGGGGGTCACGACCCCCCCCCATCTAAGGGTTGTCCCCCCCTAGAAATATCATTAAAACAATGCTGAGTATTGTAAATAACATAATGATGTACACTTAAATATCTGTGTAAGCAGTAAAACAATACAAACCCCAAAAAGTGCTTTTTAAGTTTAGAAACATTTTGAGTCCCCCCTCCCTTGCCTCAGAGTGGTTTGGTCCACTGCGTGCTTTAGGATCTGCGCTACACTCACGGTGACAGTCCCATCGGTAGTGACAGGAATGTAGTAAGTAGACGGTTCAAAGCTGTCTTATTCACATTAAACATCAGATTAAGTTTTTCTTTTCTCATATAGAAATGATGCTGAGTAATTATTGAATTAGTCATGACAAAAAAGTTCGCTATGTTAGTGTAATATAGTGTAACGTTACCTAGCTTGTTGGATAGAAATGCACCCACTACAACTAACGTTACCACGGCGATAAGCCTTATGTTATGTGTGTGAACTTATATTAGGGTTAATTTTGGAGATCTGCAGTTGTTTTTTGCTCAATATGAAATGAAGTGGCTGATCAGTTAAGTATATATCCTCTGTCCCAGACATAACCTAATATTTATGTGGAGGACGCAAGATCTTTTTTATTGAATCACGAGAAACACTAAAAAGAAGGATAATGGTACAGTCTCCATGCTACACTAATGAAAAGAAGGATAATGGTACAGTCTCCATGCTACACTAATGAAAAGAAGGGTAATGGTACAGTCTCCATGCTACACTAATGAAAAGAAGGATAATGGTACGGTCTCCGTGCTACACTAATGAAAAGAAGGATAATGGTACAGTCTCAATGCTACACTAATGAAAAGAAGGATAATGGTACAGTCTCCATGCTACACTAATGAAAAGAAGGATAATGGTACAGTCTCCATGCTACACTAATGAAAAGAAGGATAATGGTACAGTCTCCATGCTACACTAATGAAAAGAAGGATAATGGTACAGTCTCCATGCTACACTAATGAAAAGAAGGATAATGGTACAGTCTCCATGCTACACTAATGAAAAGAAGGATAATGGTACAGTCTCCATGCTGCACTAATGATAAGAAGGATAATGGTACAGTCTCCATGCTACACTAATGAAAAGAAGGATAATGGTACAGTCTCCATGCTACACTAATGATAAGAAGGATAATGGTACAGTCTCCATGCTACACTAATGAAAAGAAGGATAATGGTACAGTCTCCATGCTACACTAATGAAAAGAAGGATAATGGTACAGTCTCCATGCTACACTAATGAAAAGAAGGATAATGGTACAGTCTCCATGCTACACTAATGAAAAGAAGGATAATGGTACAGTCTCCATGCTACACTAATGAAAAGAAGGATAATGGTACAGTCCCCATGCTACACTAATGATAAAGAAGGATAATGGTACAGTCTCCATGCTACACTAATGAAAAGAAGGATAATGGTACAGTCTCCATGCTACACTAATGAAAAGAAGGATAATGGTACAGTCTCCATGCTACACTAATGAAAAGAAGGATAATGGTACAGTCTCCATGCTACACTAATGAAAAGAAGGATAATGGTACAGTCTCCATGCTACACTAATGAAAAGAAGGATAATGGTACAGTCTCCATGCTACACTAATGATAAGAAGGATAATGGTACAGTCTCCATGCTACACTAATGAAAAGAAGGATAATGGTACAGTCTCCATGCTACACTAATGAAAAGAAGGATAATGGTACAGTCTCCATGCTACACTAATGAAAAGAAGGATAATGGTACAGTCTCCATGCTACACTAATGATAAGAAGGATAATGGTACAGTCTCCATGCTACACTAATGAAAAGAAGGATAATGGTACAGTCTCCATGCTACACTAATGATAAGAAGGATAATGGTACAGTCTCCATGCTACACTAATGAAAAGAAGGATAATGGTACAGTCTCCATGCTACACTAATGAAAAGAAGGATAATGGTACAGTCTCCATGCTACACTAATGATAAGAAGGATAATGGTACAGTCTCCATGCTACACTAATGAAAAGAAGGATAATGGTACAGTCTCCATGCTACACTAATGAAAAAGAAGGATAATGGTACAGTCTCCATGCTACACTAATGAAAAGAAGGATAATGGTACAGTCTCCATGCTACACTAATGAAAAGAAGGATAATGGTACAGTCTCCATGCTACACTAATGATAAAGAAGGATAATGGTACAGTCTCCATGCTACACTAATGAAAAGAAGGATAATGGTACAGTCTCCATGCTACACTAATGAAAAGAAGGATAATGGTACAGTCTCCATGCTACACTAATGAAAAGAAGGATAATGGTACAGTCTCCATGCTACACTAATGAAAAGAAGGATAATGGTACAGTCTCCATGCTACACTAATGAAAAGAAGGATAATGGTACAGTCTCCATGCTACACTAATGAAAAGAAGGATAATGGTACAGTCTCCATGCTACACTAATGAAAAGAAGGATAATGGTACAGTCTCCATGCTACACTAATGAAAAGAAGGATAATGGTACAGTCTCCATGCTACACTAATGAAAAGAAGGATAATGGTACAGTCTCCATGCTACACTAATGAAAAGAAGGATAATGGTACAGTCTCCATGCTACACTAATGAAAAGAAGGATAATGGTACAGTCTCCATGCTACACTAATGAAAAGAAGGATAATGGTACAGTCTCCATGCTACACTAATGAAAAGAAGGATAATGGTACAGTCTCCATGCTACACTAATGATAGTATTAAGGCTTTCCTCTGGCATGTCTTCTACGAGTATAATTGTGGCTGTATTATTTGTGTCCCCTTCAAAAATTGCTCTTCAGAAATGTTATGTTTATTGTCCCCCCCTACTGTTAGATCAGATTTACGCCCTTGATACGGGTGCCCTATCTACCAACTGAGCTATCCAGGTGCCCAGCCTTAACCCCTCCTTAAGGGCCTCTATGGTGTCAGGTGTTTTTTTCCGAGTCAATTTAGCAATTTTGGAGTTTCTGTGTGTATTTTCCTTGGAGAAATATTGCAGTGTAGCAAACACGGGAAGATGGTCACTTACATCATTGATAAGCAATCCACTTAGTAATCTATTTCCAATTTCACTGGTAAAGATGTTATAAATTAAAGTTGTTATTCTAGTTAGCTTTAAGATTGTAGCTAATAGACCTACTGGTATACTATACATTGTGTCGATAAAATTTCTGCTGGGTTTGTGCTCCTTTCATTTTAACAAATAACATTAAAGTCTCCGCATGCGATGATCATCTTATTATTATGTCTGTTATCATACCTGTCAACCATCTTCTCATTAAAGGTAACAAGACAATATCCAGGTGTTCTATAGATGCAGCTTATTAATATATTCGTTGTTTTCTCCACCTTTATGTCTACAGTAACACATCCCATGATATTTTCCATTTTTGTTGACATTTCCCTTACTTTTTTACACTTAAATTTGTTGTTCACAAATAGTCCAACACCACCTAGTGGCAGCGCTGCCTGGAAGGAGCCGTTGGGGACAAAAAACACAGATAAACGTTCTACATCCTCTTCTTTCTCAGTTGTAAGCCAAGTCTCTGATGCTGCAATTACACTACACATTGAGAAATGTTTCATATAGTCTTTAATTTTAAAGGAGTTGCTATACAGGCTTCTACTGTTAATGTGTATAATTGACAGTGTACCATCTATTATTATTTTGCTTTTAAATTGTTCATCTGTGTAATACTCACAGGTGCGGTTGTTATTGTAGAAATAGTCATCAGGGTCAGTATTGTTCTCCATTTCATACAGTTCATGTTCATTGAGGTCAATTGTTTCTAGATTCAAGTTTTCATAGTTTCCATGTGCATATGAAATACTACTCTCATAGTTAGGTGGTCCAAATTCACCAAGGTAGTCATGCTTCCAGTGGAGTTGTTTTTTCTATTTTTTAAACTTTATTATTCAAGTAAAAATAGATAGATAGATAGATAGATAGATAGATAGATAGATAGATAGATAGATATATATATAGACTTTATAAATCCCAAATTGGGAAATTACTCTGTTACAGCATCAGGTTACAGGGAGACACTCTCACACCCACACCCACACACACACACACACCCACACACACACACAGATACACACACACACACACACACACACCCACACCCACACCCACACCCACACACACACACACACACACACAGATACACACACACACACACACACACACACCCACACCCACACACACACACACACACACACAGATACACACACACACACACACACACACACACATACAAACACACACACAAAACAATTGTGATGACCCCTCCCACTCATGTGAGCTGGGTTGGAGGCAGGCAGAGGTGTGGTAGTCTACACCTGGTTCACATTAGCTTGATTGACTCTCTGTCCTTTAAAGAGGGCTGGCGATTCAGGTCTGGTGATCTCACTCAGCCCTCACATCCAGAAAAGGTTGGTTTTTGAGTTTTTGTTACTTTATTATTGACACATATATATATATCTCAGTGATAAGTGGGTGTAATTAATTATGGGTTTAATAAATTAGCTTTTAATGTAATCCTTAATACGGTGTGGCCTCTCTTCTCTTGTCTTGACTTTGAGCTGATTCATGACAAAGTGGGGACTCATGATATGTAGAGTTTGAGTTAGACATTGGTTACTTTAAGTCTAATTGGTATTGCACCAGTTTGGTTGTGCTAATTTGCATTGAGTTGTTTCTCTGTTCAGAGAGGTACGAAGCCAGACTGCCTTTCTGAATTGTGACTGGTGTCATTTCTTGGGAGATTCACATGATGTCGGTACGTTTAGCGTGTATAGAGTATAGACTCCATGTAAATAATCAGGACTTTTAGTGTGTGTATAGAGCCAGCATATTTCCACCAGACTCGATGTAAAAAATCAGGACTTTTAGCGTGTATAGAGCCAGCATATCTCCACCAGACTCCATGTAAATCAGGACTTTTAGCGTGTATAGAGCCAGTGTATTTCCACCAGACTCCATGTAAATAATCAGGACTTTTAGCGTGTATAGAGCCAGCATATCTCCACCAGACTCCATGTAAATAATAAGGACTTTTAGCATGTATAGAGCCAGCATATCTCCACCAGACTCCATGTAAATAATCAGGACTTTTAGCATGTATAGAGCCAGCATATCTCCACCAGACTCCATGTAAATAATCAGGACTTTTAGCATGTATAGAGCCAGCATATCTCCACCAGACTCCATGTAAATAATCAGGACTTTTAGCATGTATAGAGCCAGCATATCTCCACATGTAAATGGGTGAATTAAGGGTTTATTTCAACCAAATCTGAGTGGTGATTGTTGGAACAGTGGACAGATGAACCAAGACAGCTTTTCATGGTTTTATTTAGTTTCTGTCCACTTTGAATGAAGTGTGTTTTACGATGATAAAAGTCCTGGTTATTTACATGGAGTCTGGTGGAGTTTTGGTGATGGTGATTTTGGGGCGGTTTCATATTAAACTAAAAGGATCTTACTCTTCAAATAAAAGGTATATGTAGGGATCCTTTCCATAATGTTGTCAGACACTCAGAATAATAATCTGAGTCTGTCAGCAGCAACAACAGAACTTCAGTGGATGCTAACTGATGTTGAACATTAGTTCTGCAGGGTTACATTACAGCCTGGTTCACGGCTGTTGGTTGCAGTCTTGGTGATCAATACTGGACCCGTTTCAATGAGTTTTGTCCACATCAGTCACAATGAATAGGGAAATCTGGTCTAGCTTGAAAGATACCACCCTTTAATCAAATTTCTTTGAGAGTAACTGAACAGCCCACATACTCATCAGATTCACTTTATACTAAACCTTCAGGAAATGCCTCCAGTACACTGTTTCCTCATTGAAACAATGAAGCTGAACTTTTGCACTTTTGTCTTAGTTCACAATGATGATGCGTGCAGCCGTGGGTCTCTGGGTCCTATCAGCGGTGATCTGCGCCAACAGCGTCTCCCTGGTGAACGAAGCAAACAAAGCGTTTTCCTTCCGACTCTACAGGAAGTTAGCAGCTGATGCTGACTCGCGGGGAAAGAATATCTTCTTCTCCCCGTTCAGTGTGTCAACCGCCTTGGCTGCGTTGTCCGTGGGAGCGCGGGGGCAGACGCATCGTCAGCTTTTCAGTGGTCTGGGTTTCAAAAGCTCCCTGACGCAGACAGATGTGGACCAGGCCTTCCAGACATTCCTTCAGAGGGCCAACAACACATCTCAGGACACCAGCGAAGGGACCGCCGTGTTCGTGGACGACCACGTCAAGCCGAAATCAAAATTCCTGCAGATCCTGAAGCAGTCGTACTTTGCTGATGGGTTCAATGTGGACTTCAGCCAAGCCACAGAAAGTGCTGCTACCATCAATAAGTACGTGGAGGGGAAGACCAACGGGAAGATTGACCAACTGGTGGAAAACCTGGATCCAGACACAGTCATGTATCTCATCAGCTACATCTACTACAAAGGTAAGAAGGTCCTGTGGGATGAGATCATATTCAGTCTGTAATAATCTAATGTAATATGTTTACATATTGAGGTTAAATTGTGTGTATCAAACCAAAGGTTGCGTTTTTTATTTCTGTTCATTGTCTAACAGGAAAGTGGGCGACTCCGTTTGACCCTGAGCTCACCAAGCAGGACGACTTCAACGTGGACAAGAACACAAAGGTTTAGAGTTTCTCTCTTAATTCAGAAAAAATGATTTTTAGTCCCAGTAATTAACAGACATTGTAAACCTTCGAGATTCAGCCCAAACCTAGAGCGGGGGTCCGTTGGAAATTCTTCATTTACCAAAGATGTAAAAGTATTTTTCATGCTGTTAACACAAGTTTGGAAAACCTGATTGTTGTAACACCCTAATTTGTTCTGTTCTTTTTTTATTTTTTTTTTTATTTTTCTTTCTTCAATCGTTTTGCGTTGTACTACACATTGTACACACTTTATACTACACGCTTTGTACTACACACTGTATACACTGTATATACTTTATACAATTTATGCTACACACTGTATACTACACACTTTATAATAAGCATTGTTCATTCTGTGTCCATGTTTAAATTGTCATTGTCCAGGTTCCAGTCTTCATGATGAATTTGGAGGATCATTTCTACATTTATTATGACGACAAGCTGAAGACGACGGTCCTTCGGCTCGCCTTCACCAGCTCCTACTCCATGCTGCTGATGTTGCCTGACGTCATGGCAACACTGGAGAACTGCATCTGCCCGAACCACGTCACCGAATGGTTGACTACAACTATAATGAAACCCAGGTAGGGAGAATATTAATTTATGCTTCTAATATGTGGAAGGTTTGACATGGAATAAGGTACCCAGCTTTGTCCTGTTCTTTTTCACTCTGGTTTGGTTGAAATAAACCCTTTTACATGTGGAAATATGCTGGCTCTATACACGCTAAAAGTCCTGATTATATACATGGAGTCTGGTGGAGATATGCTGGCTCTATACACGCTAAAAGTCCTGATTATTTACATGGAGTCTGGTGGACATATGCTGGCTCTATACACGCTAAAAGTCCTGATTATTTACATGGAGTCTGGTGGAGATATGCTGGCTCTATACACGCTAAAAGTCCTGATTATTTACATGGAGTTTGGTGATGGTGATTTTGGGGATTTTAGTTTCATGTTAAACTAAAAAGGATCTTACTCTTTAACTAAAAGGTCTATCTCTGTAGGGATCCATCACATAATGTTGTCAGGCACTTAAAATAATTGAGTCTGTCAGTGATTTAAAAACGGCATATCATTGTTGAATCTTATATCTAAATGAATCTCATGCCCTAGTCAGATTCACTGAATGTTTGTGTGTCTCCCCTCCCCAAATATTTTAGGAAATATAATGTATATATTCCAAAGTTCTCCATCAAGACTTCCTACAACCTCAACAATGTGCTGTCAGAAATGGGAATGACAGACATGTTTGGTGTTCGTGCAAATTTGAGAGGTATTTCAGAGAAGAAAGGACTGGCAATCTCAGATGTAAGTAAACTGGGCATATGTTTTGTTATTTTCACCCATTCCATATGTCTGAGGTCTCACTTACTCTGCGTTGCACCACAGGTTGTGCACAAAGCTACGCTGGACGTGGACGAGACTGGAGCCGAAGCGGCAGCTGCCACAGGCATCGGCATCGTACTGACCGCCATCCAGTTCCCTGTCCCTGTCCCGGTGTTGAAGTTCAATCGTCCATTCATGGTCATCATCACTGAAAGTAACACGGAGAAAATCCTCTTCTTGGGCAAGATTATCAACCCCAACATCTGATGGATCATCACTTTGTTTGCTTGAGCACAGCTGTTGCATCTCCATATAAAAGAATCAGAAAAAAACTTGTCTCTTGCTTTATTGAGAGTACAGTTTTTATGTACATCTTTTGAAAGTAAAATGTAGGTATAAACTTCCGTAAGCAGTTGGTATTCATTCATAACAGATCAGATTTTAAAAAGACAATAGAGCTCAACAGTGACCGCCCACTTTTTGAACCACTCTAGTTCTGGGTATTAAAATCCTTAAGTACAAATCCTGCATTGAAAAGTATCATCAGGAGACTGTACTTAAAGTGTAAAAGTACTTCATGCAGAAAGGTCCTCATGAATTGGAAATGGTTTATTTCATACAGACTTGTCTTCTACAGGAGCAGAAAAATTAAATGGGGTGGGGTGGGGGGGGATTTTAAAGTGGATGGGACACAATAAAACCAGAGCGTGAATGCTGTATGTTCAAAGGCCGGCACTACACTGGATTGCTGGCTTGAATGTGTGAAGTAGTAGGAATAGGTGAGACTGGGTTAATTTGGTATGAATGTCATCGAGAAGTTAAATAATACAAATGTTTGAAAGACGCTATAGACACTTTGCAAATGTGACGACGCCATGATGGATGGCAAATCGCCGTTAATAAGCTGAACAGTGTAGTAGACGAGTGGAAAGTTTCAGTTTGAAATACATAACCCTAAAACTGTATTTATGACTTCTATTAAACAAGTTGTTGTGCCGTTATCGGTCGGAGTAGGGCATCTGGTAGGTTGCCACGAAAGAGAAGTATTTGGAGAAGTTGGAGATAGCAGGATTGGATACCGACCCTTAATTCTTCCTCCTTTTCACGGACCTCATTAAATCGCTGGTCTGCCAGACTTCAGTCCACACGATCTTTAACACTATGTGGTAAACAGATCCCCATACACTGGTGCTGATCTCAAAGCTTTTAAGTCTGGATGCTTACCAGTTATTTGTAGCTGGCTGGGTTAGAGATACGTGATACTATGCTAATGGGGGGAGGTACCTCATAATGCAAAGATAAGACATCAATCTAGTGTTTATGTTGTATTAACATCTGTTTGGTGTGTTTCGTGCCGTCGTCCATCCAAGGGGCCATTGGCCTTTATTTTGACCGATTTGACATGTATAATTGGCGGGGCGGGGACTGCCGGCAGTCAGACTCAAATGACCAATCTGATTGTTGGAGAGCTTAACAGGAAACAGGGAGCGGGATGAGCGTGACTAGAGTCTCAAAATCTGATGAAAATCTTTCAAACTGACCTTTGTAGAACTGAAATGAAGACAGATGCAGCAACTGCATGGCCTATTTTTCTCTTCAAATGTTTTCAGAAACCTGTTTAGGTGAACCATTTTAGTAAAATATGATATTGTATTCTGAACGAGCGGCACACACACACACACCAGGCACACAGACAGAAACACACAGACACACACATTTGGGCCTCACTTATCAGAAAGATTGTTATGAACATGTTGATATGAAAAACATGATCAGTTATATGTAAATACCCTAAAAGGAGAATTTAAGATATGTAGAAATGGGGGAAATGCCCTTAGATCTCACATAAACATTATGAAACTGATGTTGTATAATATTCTGTTTCTTTTTTTTGTTTCCAGGTTTCTTTCACTTTAAACAGCAACAGAATAAATTAATAAAAAGGGACATACTGTATGTTGGTTTATTTAAGCTTTATTTATACAGGAAATGTATTAAAGTACTAAAGCATTTGAGTATTTCCATGTATGTTACTCTGTACTCTGTAGTACAAACAAAAGTATCAAAACCTTGAGAAACAATAAAAAACTTAAAGCAGATAATAAGGAGGGAAAACAAAGCTCTCATTTAGGGGAGATACCGCTAGTTGATGCTGTGATTTTGGCAAAGTGTTAACAATCACAAACAGTTGTAAACATATAAATACTGCGGTGACCCCGTGCGTAATGCTTCATGATGGTACTGGAGGCCCTGCAGGAGGACTACGGCAATGGAAGAATCAGGAGAGAAAGTGACTTCAGGGACCATGACAATGACTTAGATAATATGCCAATTTAAAGGAACACGCCGACTTATTGGGACTTTGTTTTATTCCCCGTATCCCCCAGAGTTAGATAAGTCCAGATATACCCTTCTCATCTCCGTGGGTGTCCTAACTCTGTCTGATGCCCCCACCACCAGCCTAGCTTAGCACAGATCCTGGAGGTAACCGGCTCCATCTAGCTTACTGCTCCCAATAAGTGTCAAAATAACGCCAACATGTTCCTATTTTCATATTGTGATTTGTATAATCACTGCGTGTACAAATAACAAGGTCAAATGAGACATGTGCACTGCTGACCTTGTTATTTGTACATGCTGTGACTAGACAAATCACAAAATGTAAATTCTTTTTGCTGTACGCCATTTTTGGCTTTTTGATGTACGTACACTTTTAGTAAAGATCCTACATGTTTTATAAATGAGACCCCTGATCTGTACAGAGGTTTACTAACGACAAGACTGACTCATAGAATTATAATAACAATAAAAATATACCATAATAAAAAATAAGAATATAAAATATACTGCAAAGTAATCAAGTATAAGTACTGCTACCACAGTGTAGAAATAAGTAAAAGTTACATAAGTATCAGCATAAAAATACTTGATTCACACAAGGTGATTCTGCAGAATAATCTGTATGATATTACTGGTTTCTAATGACTTTAATATTGCAGCTAGTAATCTGTAATAATACATTATCATTCATTATCTGATTGTATTTAGTTTTAATAATCTGAATGTGTAATGGAACTAAAGTTGTCAAATAAGCAGCGAGGTGGTTGCTGAATGCAGCTTTTGGAGACGATGATGAAGAGCATTAGGTGTCATTTAGCTGTTTGGAGCAGAATCTAATCCATTTAGGAAATCATTGGTGATCCCCACATTCTCCTCACTAACATCAGCAGGAAAAGAAAGTTGGATTAAAAAGATAGCGATACATGTAGAAAACAAAGGGAGTGAAAACAGACGAATGAGACGGAGAAAGGGAGAGATAGACGAGTGAGACAGAGAAAGGGAGATAGACGAGTGAGACAGAGAAAGGGAGATAGACGAGTGAGATGGAGAAAGGGAGAGATAGACGGGTGAGATGGAGAAAGGGGGAGATAGACGAGTGAGATGGAGAAAGGGAGAGATAGACGAGTGAGACGGAGAAAGGGGGAGATAGACGAGTGAGACGGAGAAAGGGAGAGATAGACGAGTGAGACGGAGAAAGGGAGAGATAGACGAGTGAGACGGAGAAAGGGAGAGATAGACGGGTGAGACGGAGAAAGGGAGAGATAGACGAGTGAAAGGGAGAGATAGACGAGTGAGACGGAGAAAGGGAGAGATAGACGAGTGAGATGGAGAAAGGGGGAGATAGACGAGTGAGACGGAGAAAGGGAGAGATAGACGAGTGAGACGGAGAAAGGGAGAGATAGACGAGTGAGACGGAGAAAGGGGGAGATAGACGAGTGAGATGGAGAAAGGGGGAGATAGACGAGTGAGACGGAGAAAGGGAGTGAGACAGACGAGTGAGATGGAGAAAGGGAGAGATAGACGAGTGAGATGGAGAAAGGGAGAGATAGACGAGTGAGACGGAGAAAGGGGGAGATAGACGAGTGAGACGGAGAAAGGGAGAGATAGACGAGTGAGACGGAGAAAGGGAGAGATAGACGAGTGAGATGGAGAAAGGGGAGAGATAGACGAGTGAGGCGGAGAAAGGGGAGAGATAGACGAGTGAGACGGAGAAAGGGGGAGATAGACGAGTGAGACGGAGAAAGGGGGAGATAGACGAGAGTGAGATAGACGAGTGAGACGGAGAAAGGGGGAGATAGACGAGTGAGATGGAGAAAGGGAGAGATAGACGAGTGAGACGGAGAAAGGGAGAGATAGACGAGTGAGATGGAGAAAGGGGGAGATAGACGAGTGAGACGGAGAAAGGGGAGATAGACGAGTGAGATGGAGAAAGGGAGAGATAGACGAGTGAGACGGAGAAAGGGAGAGATAGACGAGTGAGACGGAGAAAGGGAGAGATAGACGAGTGAGACGGAGAAAGGGGGAGATAGACGAGTGAGACGGAGAAAGGGAGAGATAGACGAGTGAGATGGAGAAAGGGGGAGATAGACGAGTGAGACGGAGAAAGGGAGAGATAGACGAGTGAGACGGAGAAAGGGAGAGATAGACGAGTGAGACGGAGAAAGGGAGAGATAGACGAGTGAGATGGAGAAAGGGAGAGATAGACGAGTGAGACGGAGAAAGGGAGAGATAGACGAGTGAGACGGAGAAAGGGAGAGATAGACGAGTGAGACCGAGAAAGGGAGAGATAGACGGGTGAGACGGAGAAAGGGAGATAGACGAGTGAGACGGAGAAAGGGGGAGATAGACGAGTGAGACGGAGAAAGGGGGAGATAGACGAGTGAGACGGAGAAAGGGAGAGATAGACGAGTCAGCTGTTTATGAAATGTCATAAAGTCGTAATTATACACGAGCCGTCTGCTCTGATCTCAGCCGCTCTCTCTCTCTCTCCTCTGAGGCTGAATAAGTGGAACATGAAAACCGCGGGTCCCGTGAAATATGACAGCTACAGTTTATCGGAAAACAGCGTCGGGCACCGTGACTTTGATGAGTTGACCCCAGATGAGACAAGAAGCTAACGTTAGCGAACGCTGCGGTGACTGTCCCTCTGCCTCTGACGTCCGGCTGCTAGAGAAGCTGTAGACACGCTGTATTAACGTCACTGTTTAAAACGCTGTCCAGGTTAGTGGGGATGCATAGTCTACCGCTCCAAACCAACATTAAAACCGCAGTAATCTTCACCCAGCGTTTAGTTTTGTTGCTAAACTGTGTGTAAAATGAGCGGTGACGTTAAATCATCTGTGTGACGTTTATGTTTTCAGGTATAACGTTACTGTTGACGTTCAAACAGGCCTGCGTGTGTGTTTTGAGAAATATCTTTATACTGCAAGACTATATTTATTATATTAAGTTGGATATTAGATGTAAAAAGAAGGAAATGGTTCTAACATTGTACTTTAGATGTGTGTGAATTTCCCACACCAGGAGTAATTTAGTCATATTTTATAGTGATCCATTATCTGTTCAAAAAATGTTTTATGTTCTGTGCAACATGTTCTATTAAAGAAAAGACAGAAAATAAATATGTGTGTGTGCTGTAAAGTGGATGGAAAAAATGAAATCGGGATCGGCTAAAATCGGTTTCACCTGGCCTAACTCAAAGAGTCAATTGATTTCACCTACCAATATAAGAGGAACGCAGCTCTAACTAACACAGGGTTGAAATTAATCGGGCCTGGTGCCGGATTTCTGGCATACGAATATTTTAGAAAAATAAATAAATTAAAAAGTCCACATGGGATTTGTTTTGATGCGCTGGATTTAATCATCGAACTTCCACCTACCAATGAAATGAGTTCTAGCCAATCAAATGCAAAGTAGGGCGGGTCTTTGCCGAAAAGCGAGAGTGCGGTGTGGTCTCCGTGGTAACGCAGCTAAAAAAAAATGGATGCAAAGTTTATCAAACCTGGAGCATGTAGATACAGTTTTAGTTGAGAAAGGAGTTAAAACAAATAGCGCTGGACATGAATAGAGGACAAGAGGAAAAGGGTGGAGACCAGAGACAGGATATAGTGGAGACGGGAAGCCGTTATTAGCACTTGGTGCCTCAAACTGAGGGAGGGGGGTGCTTCTGCAGCGCATGTTGAAGGATACCGGACGGCAGCAGCGGTAAGACAGGGCTGGCTAGTCATTAGATGCTAGTCATTAGATGCTAGTCATTAGATGCTAGTCACAAAAGCTCTGTCATACGAGTACGTTACCGGCGGCTACCAGTAAGACGGTTCCTTTACTGACCGACCGTGATACTGTAGCTATGTGAAGCCCAAACTGCCTTGACAAAGCTGTCTGTTTGGACTCAGCATGGCAGGTATTTAAACATAACGGCCTTGTCCCAGAGTCTAGACGTCTAGCTATATGAAAAGATAAACAATGCAACGTTTTTAATAAATGTAAATAAAGCAGCTAATATCAACATGGACAAAATCATGAATGTACTAATTCACTTTTTTGATGATGACCTGGCCAAAGTAGTAAAGTTTAGTTTTCACAATGATTCATTGTAGGATTATGATATTATTGCAATATGTAAACACACATTGACTCTTAATTTAACATATGGTTGGAAGAAGTAAAAATGTATCCAAAACTTTTTAGTTTTATAAATTACACTTTTATTATTGTGTAATGTCAGAAGGACTTTAACTGTTTTGCCAGTCAAATTAACTTTAATGAGGGCATATTGAAATATTACACTGTTGGTTGGCAAAAAATGCATCTCAAAATGCATCAGATTGATGCTTTAAAATATGTAATATTTAAAAGCATGCCCCCGGACCCCTCTAGAGGGGTAATATCTTTATCACCTTTTTCACCCCTGACCCTCATGCCTGAGTTATTTTATCATAACGGCTTTGTCCAAGAGTTTATGAAAACCTAAACAATGCAAAGTTGTGATTGTGATGTGTAATGGAAGGACTTTACCCCTTCCAAAAAGTTTCAGGCTCAGGATTGTTTTTCACTTTAGGTCCTTTTTGAAATGCAGCCCTAGTTTTATTTAGATAGATAGATGGATAGATAGATAGATAGCCTTTATTATTAGACTCACGGTCCATTTAAAAAACAACAATTAACAACAACAACACAATAAAAAATAAAAACACAGACAGACACCAATTAAATAAGACATCTATACCAGTAATCCCATAAGGGTGACTGGTATCGCACAGCACTGAACCTCGGGTCAACCAGTTGTAAAATAACAGAGTTACAAGAAGAATTCAGGCGACCAATACCTTTATACATTAGATTCCTCAGTAAAGCAGAGAATGTAATAACTCCTGCTTGACAAAACAATTCACTTGCACTACTCCACCTTGGTTTTCTGAGTAATATGCGCAAACAATCATTATAAGCGACCCGCAGCTTATTGAGGCTTGCCTTTTTGAATTTGACCCACAAGGGGGCAGTGTAAAAGACAGTACAGTATGCCTTAAAGAGGTTTATCTTGACAGTATCAGAACACCAAGAAAACTTCCTGGTGAGCATGTTCGCTTGTATATACAACATGCGGCGCTGCCTATACATATCATCATCATCAGACATTTGATCCGTTAAGATGTGACCCAAATACTTCATTTTACAACAAGCAGTTAGCACTTGTCCTGCCAGATGAAAAGATGGAAAAATAAGGTCCTTATCCTCTTTCACTCTACAGATCATATTTAACACCATAATCTGAACATATATTCAACAACTCTTGAAACCCTGCACTGCTAGGAGAAACAACAGCCAAAGTCATCAGCATACATAAGATGGTTCACTAGCAAGTTACCAATCATACATCCTGTTTTACACTGCCTTAGCTGGTCAGACAGGTCATCCATGTACATATTAAAAAGTGCCGGTGATAGTATCCCCCCCTGACGGACTCCATTCCCAACACCAAAAGGAGTAGAGAATACATCCCCCCATTTAATGTGCATGCTCTGATTGGAGTACCAAAAAGCCAGGATTCTAATCATACTTTTAGGTACTCCTCTTTGGCTCAATTTCAAAAACAGCTTGTGATGGTTAACTCGGTCAAAAGCCTTAGAGGCATCAATAAAACCAATAAAAACAGAGGAATTTTTCCTTCTATAGGTTTCTACCATTTCCTTTAGTGCATGGATACATAGTTCAGTACCATGCTTGGCCTTAAAGCCAAACTGATTATCTGAACTGTACAAATAAACCCTCAACCTCTCTAATAAAATTATTTCTAGGACTTTTGATAATAAACTAGCTAGGGCAATAGGTCTATAATTATCCACACTCCCCACCTTGCCCGCTTTGTCCTTAATGACAGGCACCAAAGTAATGGACAGCAGAGAGTCTGGTAACAGACCATGAGTCATAAAGCCAGTGAAACACATGGCAAGAAGAACTGCAACCTTTGGGCTGGCCCTTTTCAGGTGCTCTGCAGTAATTTGATCTGACCCACTAGCTTTATTATCAGCTAGCAATGTAAAAGCTCGATAGATTTCATTAGCTGTAATTCCCACTATTTCACCATTGACAACATGGCCAACCTCGTAAGGTTCGCTTTTAACACAATTAAATAGGTCAGAGTAATGTTGCCTCCACAATTCAGCTATGTTATCAGCCCCTGAGATTCCCTCTACGTTGCATGGTAATGATGCACTGTCCCTGTTCAGAGCTCTCACCTCCTTCCAGAAACCAGTAACATCATTACCAAGAAGCTTTTCAGCCATAGAGTCCGCTCTTATTTCTTGCTCATTTTTGTTGACATAACGAAGTGTGTATTTATAACTGGCATTAGTACGCTTTTTTAGTTCCAAGACTTTCCCCTCTCTGGGCCTGCCTGCCTGAACTCAGGCCTCAAAAGCATTCTTAGCTTCAGCATGATGAACCGCCACATATTTGTTCCACCCTGGCTTGATGCTGCATTTTTTATAAGAATAAATAAATAATGGTTTACTGGCATCATACACAGATCTCCCAATACGTTCATACATGGCACAAAGGTCCTCACAATGAGAGCTTATATTACAATTTACATCAGAACACAAAATAGCATCCTTTGGCAAAGATATATTGCTTAAAAGTACATCAGATCTTCTGCAGTATGAACACACATCTTCATTTGTGACCTTGGACCAGTCCAGTTTAGCCTTACGGGCCCCACTAACCTCCCGAGACACCTCAGGAAGGCTAGAACAGTCAAGTAACATAATAAAAGGAATGTGATCAGACATGGATGCCCCATACACAATCTCTATTGAGCTCAGGCTAGAATGTGCATCAGAAGTACTGATGCAGTGATCTAGCCATGATGTGGTGTGCCAGGCCTCACTTATGTAAGAGTAACTATCTGCAGGCAAGAGCCTTTGGCTAGATAGTATAAGGTTATTATCATCACAGAACTGTATCAAGTGCCTGGCAAATAATGAGCTCCTATCTAAAAGATCAGCATTCATATCTCCCACCACATAGACACTTGTGGGTTGGTTATCTGAAATAAAAGAGATTATGAAAGCCAGTCTATTCAAGTATTCATCTTCATTGTGATGTGCCTCATATGGTGTATATACATTCAGGATTGTAAACTCCTTATTGTTAAATGTTATCCGGACAGCAATACACCAGTCAACTTCTAACCTGATGACACTAATCACAGAGTCCAGTTTTTCGTGCCAAAGAATAGCCACGCCTCCTGCTATCTGCCCTCTTACTATTCCCATAGACAAGTCTGTGGTGGACTCACCAGCCCCATGGAAACCATCACGAAAGGAGTTAAGTTTCCCCAAATCCTGTTTTGATAAAAAAGTTTCTCGCAAACATAAAATGTCACAGTTTTGCAGCAGGTTATCCACCACTATACGCCGGCTTCTATCTCCTGAACTGTTGCCCATGCGTAGGCCGCGACAGTTATATGAACCAACCCGCATACAATTTAGTTGGACATTTCAGTTGAAACCGCATTCTGTGTACTTCTCCCAGGTATAGGCCTAGCTGTGCTAGCCCCCATCACTCCCACTTTGCGTTGTTCATAATATCGCCTCACCACAGATCCTTCAGGCCACAATTCTGGCTTATACATCTCCGCAACTTTTATTTAGTTAATGGGAGAACAATAAACATATATACAGTCATACATATATGTTCAGTTTTATGTTATGTGACAATAAATATTGTCAACAAGTTTTTGAATTGTACTGAATTAATTTGATGGTCAGTTATTGATTACATTCAGATGTTGATACAACTACTAAGCTACTTAAATATATATAACATTAAATTGTTAGACATTATGATCTTCCGGACCTTTGCTTCAAAACATTTTCTCTAACTGGACCTTTTTAAAATTTAGTTGAATACCCCTGGTGTAGAAGGACAGAGAGCCAGCAGGACAGTCCACATACACTGCTACTCTACCAGAGACAGAGGAGGAGGAGATGTCTGCTACTCTACCAGAGACAGAGGAGGAGGAGATGTCTGCTACTCTACCAGAGACAGAGGAGGAGGAGATGTCTGCTACTCTACCAGAGACAGAGGAGGAGGAGATGTCTGCTACTCTACCAGAGACAGAGGAGGAGGAGATGTCTGCTACTCTACCAGAGACAGAGGAGGAGGAGATGTCTGCTACTCTACCAGAGACAGAGGAGGAGGAGATGTCTGCTACTCTACCAGAGACAGAGGAGGAGGAGATGTCTGCTACTCTACCAGAGACAGAGGAGGAGGAGATGTCTGCTCCTCTACCAGAGACAGAGGAGGAGGAGATGTCTGCTCCTCTACCAGAGACAGAGGAGGAGGAGATGTCTGCTCCTCTACCAGAGACAGAGGAGGAGGAGATGTCTGCTCCTCTACCAGAGACAGAGGAGGAGGAGATGTCTGCTACTCTACCAGAGACAGAGGAGGAGGAGATGGATGTTACTCTGTTATTGTGACAGACATAGTAACCATCATCAGAGCAGCTCAGACTCCAGGACTGATCATTACGTCCAAACAAACAGTCATCACTGTCTCCTCTCCTCCTGATTCCTCTGTAACTCACTGATATAACAACCCCTTCCTCTCCTCTGGACCTCCCAGTAACAGCGACCAGTCAGACCATCCCTACACAGCAGCTGAGACCAGTAGTAGTCAAACCTCTCTGGATGATCAGGATATGGCTGATCCTCCTCCACTAATGTCACCTTCCTGTTGTTGTCAGACAGTTTGAGGTTTCTGTTCACTGTGTTTGTGTCCAGTGTGAGTTCACAGGAATCTGACGGAGAGAAGGAGACACAACACAGCTGCAGTTATTAACCAATCAGCACTTTGATGATGACATCAGAGGGTTGAATGAGTGATGTCACAGTTTGATGAATGAAATGTAAAACAGACTTACACTTCCTCAGACCTGGTGTCAACCATCTGACTCCAGCAGGCTCCACCCTGAAAGGAGGAGGGGGGGGACGTTACATCACTCCCACACATTATTCTACACTGATGAAGAAAAAGTCTGAAAGCTGGAGAAATACATCTCAAAAATCTTATCCTGAGGTCAGTATGTTCAAGGTTCAGGTTTAATGTGCATGGACCTTTCTCTGTAGAGATTAAAAAAGCTTATAAAACATCAACCCTTTTTGTCCACAGTCAATCTATTAACATCATTCTTTTCAGGCCAAACTGGGCTATTAGAATACACTGTGTGCTAAATTATTGTTGTTAGTTCTATTCCTGAGGATTTAGAAAAGTTTGTCTTTTTCCATCAATCATAAAACCAACCAGAATAACATGTAATGGTGGAATTCTGATAATATTTTTACAAACAATATTACAAACAAACAATATTAATTAACAGTATAAGTGACCCCCTGCCAATCTTTGTGACTTATGATTGTAATTATAGTGTGATGTAAATGGACTGTTTCTATATAGCGCTTTTATAGTCGTAACAACTACTCAAATTGCTTTTACATACCATTCACCCGCTGTGGCCATTTATTTCTTTATTCAGAGTACAGACAAACAAACACACACACACACACAGACACACACATACACACACAGACACACACAGACACACACACTCACACACAGACACACACACAGACACACACACAGACACACACACACACACACACACAGACACACTCACACAGACAGACACACACAGAGACACACACAGAGACACACACACACACAGACACTTGTTTTGAACCCTTTTTACAGCATTCTGGTGCCTTTTTTAGTCATTTTCAGATAGCTCCAAAAACCTCAGAAAAAAGCTCCCAAAATGTTGAGGAAAAAAAAACATAAAAAAGCTTAAAGGAACACGCCGACTTATTGGGAATTTAGCTTATTCACCGTAACCCCCAGAGTAAGACAAGTACATACCCTTCTCATCTCCGTGTGTGCTGTAATGCTGTCTGACGGCTCCAGCCGCATCAGGCCAGCACAGAACATGCAGGTGAATGGTTCCAGTAATCCTACTGCTCCCAATAAGTGACAAAATAACACCAACATGTTCCTATTTACATGTTGTGATTTGTAGAGTCACAGCGTGTACAAAAAACAACATAACATGAGACACAGCCGTCTTCTAACTGTAAACAAACCGGGAACTATATTCTCAGGCGGAAGAATATAGTACTTGGGCGGAGTGATATGCTCGCAGCAAGCCTGTCTGAGAATATAGTTTTCTAACTGTAAACAACCCGGGAACTATATTCTCAGGCGGAAGAATATAGTACTTGGGCGGAGTGATATGCTCGCAGCAAGCCTGTCTGAGAATATAGTTTTCTAACTGTAAACAACCCGGGAACTATATTCTCAGACAGGCTTGCTGCGAGCATATCACTCCGCCCAAGTACTATATTCTTCCACCTGAGAATATAGTTCCCGGTTTGTTTACAGTTAGAAGATGGCTGTGTCTCATGTTACGTTGTTTTTTGTACACGCTGTGACTCTACAAATCACAACATGTAAATAGGAACATGTTGGAGTTATTTTGTCACTTTTGTCACAGTTTTGGAGCAGCAGGCTAGTTGAAACCAGTTACCTGCAGGATGTGTGCTAGGCTAAGCTAATGCTGGAACCATCACTCAGCGTTACAGCACGCACGGAGATGAGAAGGGTATGTATGGACTTGTCTTACTCTGGGGGTTACGGTGAATAAGCTAAATTCCCAATAAGTCGGCGTGTTCCTTTAAAAGAATCTCGAAAGAACGAACAAAAACACGAAGTTGTGTAGAAATATATAGTGTTAAGAACAGAATGTGTTGTAGCCTGGGAATGTCTCGCTCTCTCCTCTGGTCTGGCATGTGTAACATAAGACAGTTGCAGAAGAAGCAAATTGCTCCTGATAAACATTTGGGACAGAATGCACCCGGTGTAATATGTAATAGTGAGGGCCAACCGGGAGGCCAGGAGAGAACAGGGGTGATTCCAGGGCTTAAGCATATATTCGCTATCTTCACGGGGGACACAACGTCTGAGCTATGACCATCTGCCTGCAGAGAATAAAGAGAGAGGGCAGAGGAGACTGTTGGCGTTATAGGACAAGAAAGATCTTAAAAGGGGGGTCTGGGGTCTCATTTATAAACGTGGCGTACGCACAAAACGGGGCTGAAAACATGCGTACGCCACTTCCCACGCAAAGGTTGTGATTTATAAAAAACAAACTTGACGGGAGAATTAGGGCTGGGAAAAAAATCAATTTGATTTAAAAATCGAGTTGGTAGGTCAAATCGATTCATATTTTTAAAAAATCGATTTTTTTGATTTTTTTCCATTCAAATACAGTATAAATAATTTGGATGTTTAGCAATCTTTGATGCACACTGCACAGTGACTTTTCAGTTAGAGAAAGGGTTTGCCTTTGCAATTCTGTTTATGTTGATGCACTTAATACAATAAATATATATTTTTAAAATATATTTACAGTTCGCAGTTATTTTGTTTTAAATGGAAGGGGGTAAAAATCGAATTGAATCGTAAATCGAGTTTTTTATAAAAAAAATCGCAGATTCTGTTATATAAATCGCAAACTCTACGCAAACTCTGAACCATGCGTACGCACATTTTGGAGACAAAACAGGAATTACGACGCAGATGGTGAGGTGGTGAACTGAAGTCAGACTGCAGAGAGTAAATTATTTTTACTCGTAATATTTTCTAGTATTGATGTCTCACGCGCATTCTTTCACTCATATATCATCCACGTTACCATGAAGATGAAATCCAGCAGTGTTATTTGCGCTTGTTCTGAGTGATAACTGTTCCATAAACACCTCCAACTCAAATCTTAACTACAAATTTGTTCTTAATATTTAATCGGCGTCTCGCCGTCACATTGTCCGCTATGGAGCGCAGGAGGAGGGGATGGCCCGACTGCATGGAATACAGGATAGCATCAAATACCCTAGCATTAGATAACTGCACAACACAGTGTAAATAACTAAATATCTATCTTTAAAACTGTGCATATATCATCAAATGTCAAAGTCTGGAAATACAGCCGTTAAGCTCTCGTGCAATCGTTAAGCTCTATGTCCTTGTTATCAGTCTAAACTTTAATACACAGCAAATATATGAGTGTTAAAATGTTAGGGACGGTGTTGAATAAAGAGTGTTGGTGTTATTTTAACACCACACAGTGATAAAAGAGCACTGCTAGTGTTTCCTGTGACTTATTTACGTTGTCAAATCAAGGTGTTAAGCTTTTTTATACAGCCAACGGTGTTAAGGCAGATCTAAGCCACGCCCTCACGTAACGGTTGTCCAGGACGTGAGCAAGAAGAACAAACTTTCTCCTGCGACTGTCTGACTGAGTCACACGCATAATATTTTATAATTTATATTTGCTTCATTAGTTGTGCTTATTTAATTAACCGTCTGTTGTATTGAATTCCACTCATATCCGGTACTATCTGGTAACGTTAGGTAGTAGCTAGCTAGCTAGGTTATAGCAAATATTCTAGCATGACTCAATACTCTCAGGTTATAACATTAACAGTTTACTCCCTGATAATGAACCTAGTGTGTAAGCGGGAATATATTGTTGAAAAAAAGCGCAGTTATTAGGCTGTACTAGTTATGTCAGATTTGAAAGTTGCAATGTTATTGCTAACTAGCTAGCTAAGCAAGCTGGCTAAAGTTAAGCTAACGTAGCCACATTTGGTGACATGGACTTCTAACCGTGTCCATATTTGTCTACAAAAACTACACCGTAACATCGAGAAGCATTTTGGTGCGAATTGTAGAAAGACGTTGGAAATGCAGCATTAAAAACTACACCTCCCATCAACGTTAGCGGTTTCGCGCTATTTCGCGCACTCGCTAGTCTCTGGAAGTCAAGGGCCCGCGGAAAAAGCAGAATGTTCTTCCAACCACCGAGTTCATCAAATAAATCAAGTAAATATACCAACAACGAAGAAAGGTAAAGGAAGAACAGGATGGCATTCTGAGATTGCAGTTTGAGAAGGAATGTAGTGAGACATGGAGACATACGCGGTGTGCACAGGGTAGGGTGTGTGTGTGTGCGTTAGTGACAGAGACGGAGGGAGAGCAGGGAAAGGACATGCTTTGAACGAATACGAAAAAGGAAATAAGAATACCACTCACCAGGTGCTGTGGTGTAGATGGCTTTACTCATTGCTATGCAAAGGAACAACTTACAACTGTCAACAATGTTGTGAATTAATCCACAAGATGCAATCATTTATGTCAAAAGTTTCTCCAAGGTAATGATTGTTATGGATTGGAATTGCTTCACTGTAAATCTAATTTGCCTATGGAAGACCATAATAAAGACGAGTGTTTTAATAGTTTAATAAATTAGTCTATGTGTGGGAAACGCTGATATAGCTGTAGTAAACAGGGGGAAAAAATTAAATTTAGCCTTCAGTAATACTCCCGTTTTCCCCAATACAAAGAGTTGCTACTGACAGCTTGATTTGCATGCCTGCTAATTTTCACAGAATGCAATCTAAAGTACAAAACGAAAATAACATTTGCCCACTGACCATCAGTCAGATATTTCAAATATAAATATATTTGATTAGGCTATGCTGGGTTTCGTGGAAGTGAAAATGGGCTGTTTTAGTAGTAGTATTAGGGAGTATGGAGTCAGGCTCAGGTCACCATGGACATATTTGGATTTGCCAAATTTTGCAGGATACTTATTATACAGGCTAATTGCATAATACAAAATCTAGAAAAATATAATGAACTGAAAATAGCCACTGATATTCTTTAATATCTTGTTTCCTGTAAATGTCAATCATTCTTAATCTTTGAAACTGGTGCATTGGCATGTTTAACTGTTGGCCTGAGATTTGTGTTGTATTTTATTTCTTTTTTAACAAAGAAATGCTGGTTCAAGTGGAGTGCAAGGGTGTCCTGAAATGGGTTCGAATACCAGTTAAGGATGACAGCTACGATTACTTTCAGTTCATTCAAGAAGGTAAGTAAAACGGTAACCCACCGATTTTTCACATCACACCTATTATTGCATGCCAATATGAGTCAGTTCTTGATTATTAACAGCAAAGTGTATAAACCTCATGATTTATGTTATGTAATTTTCTAAAACAGAACCAGACAGTTTATCTGAAGTTATTTCATCATATCATATAGATGTGGTTGTGGTGCTGTTGCCAAACAGCTTTTAAGTGCATCACTGCCACCTTCTCGCAGTAGTGCATTACTTACAACCAGGTGTCATATAGTCCAATGAGATAAAAAGGCATTTCCATGTATAGGCTGCATCCGAGTATTAGTTGCAGGGATGCAGGAATTTTACAAAATTACTGTATCAACTGCGGTTAATAGTTGGGAAATTACAGTAAGTGTTTTGGATCTCAGTTTCAGCTAAATTCAACCTGCCAAATGAACCTGATGTGAACCTGCAGGACTCCTCAGGAGTTGCTGACATTTTTGATGAGTTAGTGAGATCTGCTGCAGTATCTTTCAAGGTGTCTAATGAGGACTCTGGTAAGACACAGAAACGCCCCTCCCATTGCATTTACATTTAGGGCATTTAGCAGACGCTTTTGTCCAGAGTGACTTAAAATTAGTACATCTGTCAATAGGAACAGAAACAACAATATTGCTATTGGTACAACTTTACATGTTTGAGAGCAAATATGCAAGATCAGGCCACTGTGGTGATGTTGCCTTATGCAAAATATATTTTCCAACTAAAGTTAAATATTATAAAACTGCCTCCCCTCCCCATTTTCTTCCCTTAGCCGAGAAAGAGATCTCTGAGGCCTCCTTCTGCTCAGATGAGGGGTCATTCTCACCCATTGAGTCTGTGAGGTCATTCTCATCAGTTGAGTCGGTGAGTTCAGGCTCCACTGTAATTACAGAATGCACCAAAGCACGGAAAAGGCAACTGGTAGAAGGACCACCTGACAGTAAGGCAGCTAAAGATGTAAGTTGTTCTTAGGTTGTTGGTAGAATGTCAAACCATTTTCAAAATGCATAGCACGTTTACATGCAACCTCTATATTACAGATGGTCTATGTAGCTCTACATCAAAAAACCGGGGGTGAAGACATATTCAAAGAGTACAATGCAACCAAAGGCCTTTCTGATCAAACAAGAAGGAAACTCGTCAACATCCTGGTGGCAGATATGATCGAGAGTCATGGGTAAGTTAAAGACGCTGTGTAAAATGTTAATGAAAATGCTATTATTTACAAATTATGTTAAGAGGAAAAGGTTTATTGTTTTTTGGAAAATATATTTAATTTTGAATTTGATGCCAACAACACGTCTCAAAAAAGATGGGACATGGGCTTTTTTTCTGGATTCTCTGAATATTTTCATGATATTTCTAGGGCTGCCACCTCTTAGCCGATTAGTCGACTAATCGGTCGTTTTGGTCTTAGTCGACTAAGATTTCTTTAGTCGATTAGTCATTTTTTTCTGCTTATTCATGCTTAATTACTTATTTCCAAGAAACTTCTGAGCACATTTATGGTAAACACAAGATTTAAAGTGGTGCTTTTGCAGGATTAATTGTGGAGAAACTCAGTTTTACAGATGGTTAATTAACTACATTTATATTGTGCTTTTCTAGTCTTAACCACCTCTCAAAGCGCACAGCTCTGTCAATTAAATCAACTAATCCATTAGTCGACTAAATCCTATAAGTGTTAGTCGACTAAGAATTTCTTTAGTCGAGGAAAGCCCTAGATATTATGTACTGTAGATGATGAAATCCCCAAACTTCTTCTCAAGTTCATGTTAAACATTCTTATATTGTTTCATTATTTGGCCACACAAAAGGTTAACCTTTACCTCCAGATCTGCACTTCTGACAGACTTGAATGCTTTTTTTAATACTCAATCATGATGCCAGTTAACCTAGTTGTGAAATGTTCCTCCTTTTGTTGTCTATATTTACACAACTTCATCAACCAAATCAAAATGTGCTTATTTTTTTCCCATGAAATAGTCAAATTTGTATTTGTCAACATTTATGTCCTTTTTGCAGCAACCTTTTAGGAATTGGGGTTGTATAGTAGGGCTGCACGATATGAGGAAAAGCTGCGATGTGCGATAACATTGTTTAATATTGCGATGACGATATGACTTGCGATAAATATTCAAATGTCAATGAAGGTTTTCTCTGTCATTCATTACTCTATATACATGGGTTTCTCGGCAACGTCATCACTGCTTGTGCACGCAACCAGGGGGGCAGAAAGAAGACGTGTTGTGTAGCTAGCTAGTAGTAGCGGCATAGCGTAAGTCAAAATGCTAAGGAGTTGTTGCGTGGTTAATTGTACAAACAGAGCCAGTGATGGGTGCGTGATGTTTAACATACCTAGGGGGAAGCATGCTTTTGCCAAAAACTGGCGGAGGTTATAGCTTCAAGCCATAAGAGGGGCTGATTGGGTTCATATGCAAGAGTCAGGCTCCCATTGTATCAATTAGAAAAGTTACGTCGATGTTTTGGTAACGTTAGCGCAATAGCGTTAGCCTAGCCTACTAAGTAAATATTACACTGCCTTCGGAGTATATCTGCGTCCACGTTGCCAAGATAAGACCTGTGGCGTTAGTGCTCCTTTTGTACATAACTTTATTGAATGAAATATTAAGCTTCGCTCCTCTGAGATGGGTGGGTTTTTGTTAAGTTACATACAAAGCTAACTAGCCTACATTAGCTAGCGGACATTAGCTAACGTTGCCGAGACAGTGGCAGTAGAGCTTCAGCGAGCTAACCAAGACAGTGTTGTCGCCCTCTCGCCCACAGTCAACCTCTGCTGCTAAAAACAACCAACCTGCAGTGATGTTTTGAAACAAACATATCGTACCTTTTCCCAGAAATCCTGGCCATTATTTTAAGGCATAAACCAACCATAAGGGTACACTCAGGAGTAACCTGCTGCTAACACGGGCTATTACATTAGCCTAAAATGATCATTATAGCCATACATATATATCACAGTAACACTGCAAAATGATTAAATTGTAATCGGTCAAAAACGTTAGCTTTGTAAGACCATAGAGTATGTGTTATATAAATGCCATGACAAAATGAAGGGACTAAGACAATGTGCACTGAGACAAAAATGCGTTTGCATTATCGGACCAGCTCACCAATCTGGCTTTCTGCCACTGGTATGCGCACGCACCCTGTAATGTTTGTAAACAGGAAACCCGTCTATTCATCGTGTCAGGCTGTCTGTTGCGATGTGTTCATCGCGCAAGTTCATATCGCGATGACGATGAAAATTCGATGTATCGTTCAGCCCTATTGTATAGTCTACTTCATAACTGAAATACTTGTCAAAATATCCATTCTCTGTTCTCAAGCTTTTACACCAGCCATGTTAATTTATTTGAACTACATTTCAAACTGACCCTATCTTGCTATGGTGTAGGAGGATCCCACCAATCAATGTTCGCGTGACCTATGCCCTTGGAATAGTCATCCTTTTCCCCAATTTGAAGGACACAGCTTCACCAACTGGTTATGTGAGTATTACATAACAGGGACCTCTCATTTAGTCTAATTTGGTTATGTATAGAGAAAAGCTGTATTTTGAGGTCCTTTGATGGATTTTAATATTGACAGTGTGTCTTGTCTGTTTTCTCGTCTGACAGGAACATTACTACGATCCTCACAGTGGCCAAGGTTACCTGGCTTACAGATTGAAAACGGTTCAGCGCAATACCACAAGTGACTTCAAGAGGACCTCCAAGTCTGCTGAACAACATGGCCCTAAGACCCTGCGTGAGACATCAACATCTGAGCAGCTGTCAGGTGATGAATGCAGAGAAGCGATGTCAGTGATGAAGCATTCAGCGGACCAACCAGTCATTAAGGAGAAAATGAAGGCAACCTTCAAGTACCGTCAGAGTATGCTACACGATCCAGACCAGTCTTCAGGCATCCTAGATGACTTCCCCCGATTCTTGGATACACCAGGCTTGGTAAGAAAAATAGAGACTAGCTTGATGTACTAATTATTAAATGGGTTAAATGTTTTGACATGGTTTCTGTCTGTGTTAGATTAACCAAGACTTCACAATGCTATTTGGAGAAGACGTCTCGGGCAAGTTTATTGCAAAATGGCCAACGTTCTACAAACCTAGGATTAGCACTGTCTGCAAAGGCCTTCGCCCTGGTACTCATGTGGATGACCTTCTGTCTGCTCAAGAAGAATCGAATGATTATGGTAAGTGTACACGGATTGTGTTTGCCAGTGTTCTTCATGAGCTATGACTGTGTATACTCATGGGATGTGGGTGTTGTCATACTAATCCACTAGGTTGGGACAGTGACTTGGCAGCTATCCTCCTGCTCGTTCATCTCTTGCCTCCAACCGCAAAAGGACAAAGACATGGGAAAATCAGTGCCACTGAAGCTACTGACCATGTGGTCAAGTTCATGAAGGTACGTTCAGGACATAGATGGTGACTGAATGTTGCCTCACCTCTTTGAACACTTAATTGACCCATGATTTGTCACTTTTTTTGTCAGCTGTGTGTATCTCCCCCTCACAGCAGTTAAAGGGACACGGCAACATTTAGAGAAATTAGCTTATTCATCATCTCCCCCAGAGTTAGATAAGATGATACATACCCCTCTTGTCTCTGTCTGGCAGTAACTCAGTCTGACACACCCACTATTAGCCTAGTTTAGTATGGCTTATTGAGGTGGGCAGAAGCAACAAGCCTTATAGCTCTCAAAAGTAACAAAACTCCAACATTTCCCATTTACATGTTGTGGCTTGTAGAGTTACAACATAAATACCAATGTAAGAAGAGACTAAGCGTTTTCTAAGCATATACTGTACATACTTGGAACTATGTTCTCATTCAGGCAAAGTACTATTAATCCGGTGTTACTTCTGCAAATCCCAAGTAGCAGTGCTTTGCCTGAATGAGAATGTAGTTCCAAGCATGTACATGCTTAGAAAATAGCTGAGTCTCTTTTCAGATTTAAATTTGTACACACAGTAATTATATTAGTCACATTATGCAAATAGGACGATGTTGGCGTTCTTTTGTCACTTTTGGGAGATAGGCTAGTTGGTCAATGAGTTAATGCTAATTTAGGCTAATGGTGGGTGCATCAGACTGAGTTACTGCACGCACAGTGACGAGAAGGGTAAGGATCACCTTATCCAACTCTGGGGGATAACATTTAAAATATTGGCATGTTCCTTTAAAAGAAAACTCCTCTTAGTGAAAGATAGGTAGACATGGGATATTTCATCTTGTTTAATCCATCATTCAATTTTCATTGCATATATTTTAGGGTTGCAGTCTGGTGACCAAATGGTTGAAGTATATTGTTTACATAAAATAATGCTGATTAAATGATTTGGTGATATTTTATTCACTGCTGTGGTGGCACTGTAATCCAGGAGGCCAAGATAATATGAGAGTTTTTTAAAATTTTTTTTATGTATGTTTCCCTTGGTTGAATGGACATTCAATAGATCCCAGAAAGCTCTGCTTTTTATGTGCCATGTCATTCAGAGGTGTTACCTGCCTATCCAGCTAAATGATTTTTCTGCCTATTTGGTGTGTAAACAAACAAAATACTGTTCCTAATTTCTCCTCCAACACTTTTAGGTGGGGATAAGCATGGTGACATTCCTTGAAAGAGTTGGATCAGCACAGCCCTTCCTCCTCTGTGTTGGACAAAAGAAGAGTAGTATCCAGAAGTTTTACGTCATCCTCGATCAGAAGGCCATTCCCTGCGTGGCGCAGAGAGCTGTGGCTGCCTTCGACGAACTGTTTAAGGCCCACTTCGTCTTTGCTGTATCCTACGATGAGGCCTTGTGCAACTTCTACACCTTCATTCAGACTACAGTGTATGGGATTGACGTCGGCACTACAAAAGAGAGTCCACGGGTCAAGGCAAAAGTAAAGGCAAAAGTAAATCATATTGAGGTTTGAAAATGTTCAACTGCTACATTTGCAAGGTACAGCACAAAAGTTGTTCTGCTTTTTTTCAACATTTGAAGTTCAGTCATGCTTTGTACCCAGGACGCACATTGCGTTTGAAATGTGGCGAGAATGGGTGTTCTTCTGTTTTTTACACATATTGTGGATTCAAGAAACATTTATTGAGAGTACATGGAGACTGTGTAGCTTCAAGTTCTGTTCATCCTTTGGACAATGTTGACAGTAATGTTTGTGTTTCTGATCCACTGCCAAGTGCAGTTTCTCTCGTCAGTTACCCAGCTCCTCTTGAAAAGAGACAGTTACTGGATATGTGTAGCTCTATTGTCACTCAAGTACAAGCATCTGGAGTCTCTGAAAGTACTGTGCAGTCTTTAGTTGGTTCAATGGAGGAATTTGTAAATGACATCCATGTCCAAGCACAGGACACTGTTCTTAAATGTCTTTCATCTGAGGTAACTGAACAAACTCTACATAAAGTTAAAGACTGTTTTGAGCAGCTTGAAAATCCATTTTCATTCCTCAATACTGAAACTAAGAGGCAAAGACATTTTGAGAAAAAATGGAAAATCGTTGAACCAGTAGAGCATGTTCTTGGTGTGCGTTATGATCTACGCAAGGATAGAACTACTGGTGTATACAGTCAAATTCCTGTTAATGACAAATTTGTTTATGTGCCTATTTTGGGAACTCCTGAGTCAATGTTTACCAACCGGGAACTCAGCAACTGTTTCCAGCAAGTAAAGCATCATGAAGATGGCATTTTCAAAGACATTAATGATGGTTCATATTTCAGAAATCATCCATTATTTTCACAGCGAGAACATGCTCTTCAAATTCAGCTTTATTACGATGATTTTGAAACGGCCAATCCGCTAGGATCTAAAAAGGGAATTCACAAACTTGGCTGTGTTTACTTTATTTTAAGAAATTTGCCAATGAAGCTGAATTCAGTTTTGATGAACATTCATCTTCTGGCGCTTTTTCATTCAGAGGACTTGAAGAAGTATGGTTTTGATCCAATCCTACAGCCTCTTGTTCATGACTTAAAAGTTTTGGAGACACAGGGAATCCAGGTGCCCTTTTCAGATACACCATTAAAGGGGTCTGTTATTCAGGTTACTGGGGATAATTTAGCTATGCATGGACTTTTTGGTATGGTTGAATCGTTCAGTGCAACGTACTGTTGTCGATTTTGTTTAACTGACAAAACCTGTTTGCAGTCAGTCTTTAGTGAGGATGACCCAGACTTAATTCTTCGCACAAAGGAGCTCTATTCAGAACACTGCAATGCCATGGTACAAAATCCCACTCTAGTTCACTCATTTGGTGTTAAGAGAACCTGTCCCCTAAATGCACTGCAATTTTTTCATTCCTCAGACAATTATGCAGTGGACATTATGCACGACCTACTAGAAGGTGTAGTACAGTATGAGTTGAAGCTTCTTTTTCAGTATTTGGTGAAGGACTTCATTTCTTTAAATGCCCTCTCTCAAAGGATTCAGAGCTTTAACTATGGATACAGTGAGAGAAAGAACAGACCCAGTGGAGTCAAAGTTAATGATGATAGCAATGACCTCGGGCTCAATGCCATCCAGTCTTGGTGCCTCCTGCGAAATACTCCCTTGATTTTTGGAGACCTAGTTGACCAGAATAACAGTTATTGGAATGTGATTATGCTT
Source organism: Perca schrenkii (assembly GCA_025617405.1). Taxonomy (NCBI): domain Eukaryota; kingdom Metazoa; phylum Chordata; class Actinopteri; order Perciformes; family Percidae; genus Perca; species Perca schrenkii. The sequence goes on from JABUOV010000029.1 coordinate 334,572, forward strand.
TTGATTCAGATCGTCAACATTGTATTCTCACCAAAAATAACAGATGGTATGACTTATTATTTGAAGCACCTCATTTCTGACCATCACAAACTTTTTAAGTTGGTGTTTACAGATAAGAGGCTCATCCCAAAGCATCATCTGATGATACACTACCCCAGATGTATTAGGAAAATAGGTCCACTTATACACATGTGGTGTATGCGGTTCGAAGGCAAGCACAACTTCTTCAAGAAGTCGGTGAAGAATTTTAAGATTTTAGATTACAGTTTGGTCCTGTTAAACATGTCTCAACTAGCGATCTGGAGGGCAGTGTGGTCTTGAGGTCTTGTCAAACTTTGAATGTGTCTAGTGTCTCCACTACTTCCTGGGTGAAAATCCATGGAACGGAGTACCAGATTGGAATGTTTGTCTGTACAAGTGTTGAAAATGAAATGCCTACTTTTGATAAGATTATCAATATCATTATCAAAGATGATGAAGTGTTTCTTTTGGCCACTAAAGTTATCACCATGCATTTCGATGATCACCTGAATGCATTCATCATTGAGGAGGTGGATGATGTGTTCAGTGTAATTTGTGTGGCTGATCTGATATATTACAGACCTTATGACAGGCAGTTTTCACCTGAAAATGATGAAAGAATGTATATTGTGCCCTACTGCAGTTTTGTCTGAAATGTGCATTGAATTGTCAAAATGGATTCAATACAAAGGTCATTTTTTCTAAGATTTCTGCCATTTGTCTTTTTATTTCATTTAGTGGGGTATGGGGAAATTTGACACCCGATAGTGTTATTGGTATTTACACCTAGTAGTGTTAACTATTACTCATTTTCAACACTGAGTTTTGTTGTCTTAACACTACACTGGTGTTGGTGTTGAAGAAAGCAGTGTTCCTTTTTAACATTTTATTTTAACACTAACACCAGTGTAGTGTGAATACAACACCATAAAGTGTTGTATAGTGTTGGTGTAGTGTTAAGTTTTGACAATATAGAGCGTTAAATCAACTAAAATTGGGTGTTACCTTTCTAACACTTTCAAAAATGTTAATTTAACACGATAGAGTGTGGATGCATATAGACACTTTGCTGGTGTTAAAATTAACACTGTGGGTGTTAATTTAACACCGACAAATTTGCTGTGTACTGTTTGTGACAAAACCTGCATGAAGAAAAGTGTGTTTGCCTAAAACACTTTATTTCATCTTCAGATTGTATCTCAGGGTGGTGGGGGATACCACTAGTTGATGCTGTGATTTTAGCAAGGTGTTAACAATCACAAATTGTGTAATGCTACATGATATCACTGCTGGCACCAGGAGGACTAACCCCCAATGGAAGAATCAGGAGAAAAAGAGACTTCAGGGACCATGACGATGACTGGCTCATATGCCGATTTAGATTCCCTAAGATGAGCTCTTGGATCTATGTACTGAATTGGGTCCAGTAGAGAGGGCAACTCGCCGGAACCGTGCCATCCCGGTCCAAATAGAGGCCCTCGCCACTCTGGGTCAAACCGGCTGTTTCCAGAGGGAAATGTCAGACAGCTAAGTGTTTTTTTAAATATAAATATTATATATAATCTTCAACTTCATCACTAAGGCTTGTTTGGATATAATATATAGTTCTGTTAAATCTTATTATATACGTCTGGTATATCAAAGCTGTCCCCGAGTACCGTAATACCTGCTGATATGGACGTATTATTAATATATGTAGTCTATAGATCAGGGTTCCCTACACTGTGCAAGAACAGGCCGAAATTATAATTCAATTTGCAGCAATTCCTGAACGTCTGAGAGGTCTTTTGCTTTTTCCTCACCAGTGATCATGATTCGGTCTAACAACTGCCAGGGTCATTAACATACTGATCAGCATTCACGAGGTGCTTTACGTTGACTATTTATGGTTAAAAATGGGCGTGTACAGGGCGGGATAAGAGGCTGATCCACGTACGCACGCTTGTAGTCAATCTGTGATTTATAAAGGGAACATTGCTTACAGGTGTGCGTAAGCATGGTTTTATAAATCTGACTTTTTTTCAGCATACGCCATTTTAGGCTTTTCGGCGTACGTACACTTATAGTAAGGATCCTACGCACAGTTTTATGAATGAAACCCCTGGGGTCTCATTTATAAACGTGGCGTACGCACAAAACGGGGCTGAAACGTGCGTACGCCACATCCCACGCAAAGGTTGTGATTTATAAAAAACAAACTTGACGGGAGAATGTGCGGTCCTCCACGCAAACTCTGACCCATGCGTACGCACATTATGGAGACAAAATAGGAATTGTTGACGCAGATGGTGAGGTGGTGAACTGAAGTCAGACTGCAGAAAGTACATGTGGGAATAAGGGTTAGGCTACTCTTAATATGTTTAAGTATTAAAAAATAATGCCTCACGCACATTTCTTCACACCATATGAAGATTAAATCCAGCAGTGTTATTTGCGCTTGTACTGAGTGATAATTGTTCCATAAACACCTCAAACTCAAATCTTAAATAAAAACTCATTCTTAATATTTAATCAGTGCTGTCTCGCCGTCACATTGTCCTCTACGGAGCGCAGGAGGAGGAGATGGCCCGACTGCATGGAATACAGGATAGCATCAAATACCCTAGCATTAGATAACTGCACAACACAGTTTAAATAACTAAATATCTATCTTTAAAACTGTGCATATATCATCAAATGTCAAAGTCTGGAAATACAGCCCTTAAGCTCTCGCGCAATCGTTACGCTCTATGTCCTCGTTATCAGTCTAAAATTTAATACTGTTTATAACAAACCCTGCATGAAGAAAAGTGTGTTTGCCTATTACATTTCGATTTCAAATTGTATCTCGGGGTGGGGGATACCACTAGTTGTTGCTGTGATTTTAGCAAGGTGTCTACAGGCACAAATTGTTGTAGACTAAACATATAAATACTGCGGTGAACCCGTGCGTAATGCTGCATGACGGCCCTACAGGAGGACTACACTAATGGAAGAATCAGGAGAAAAAGAGACTTCAGGGACCATGACGATGACTGGCTCATATGCCGATTTAAATTCCATAATGTAGCTGTAATAGTAATATAGCTTCGCTCTTGGATCTATGTACTGAATTGGGTCCAGTATAGAGGGCAACGCACCGGAACCGTGCCATCCCGGTCCAAATACAGGTCCCTCGCCATTCTGGGTAAAACCGGCTGTTTTCAGAGGGAAATGGCTGACAGCTAAGTGTTTTTTTAAATATAAATATTATATATCATCTTCAACTTCATCACTAAGGCTTGTTTGGATATAATATATAGTTCTGTTAAATCTTATTATATACGTCTGGTATATCAAAGCTGTCCCCGAGTACCGTAATACCTGCTGATTTGGACGATATTTATTAATATAGGTAGTCTATAGATCAGGGTTTCCCTACACTGTGCAAGAACAGGCCGAAATTATAATTCAATTTGCAGCAATTCCTGAACGTCTGAGAGGTCTTTTTTGCTTTGTTTTCCTCCGCCAGTCGATCATGATTCGGCATGTTTCGGTGAAGAACAACTGCCAGGGTCATTAACATACTGATCAGCATTCACGAGGTGCTTTACGTTGACTATTTATGGTTAAAAAATGGGCGTGTACAGGGCGGGATAAGAGGCTGATCCACGTACGCACGCTTGTAGTCAATCTGTGATTTATAAAGGGAACATTGCTTACAGGTGTGCGTAAGCATGGTTTTATAAATCTGACTTTTTTTTCAGCATACGCCATTTTAGGCTTTTTGGGCGCACGTACACTTATAGTAAGGATCCTACGCACAGTTTTATGAATGAAACCCCTGGGGTCTCATTTATAAACGTGGCGTACGCACAAAACGGGGCTGAAACGTGCGTACGCCACATCCCACGCAAAGGTTGTGATTTATAAAAAACAAACTTGACGGGAGAATGTGCGGTCCTCCACGCAAACTCTGACCCATGCGTACGCACATTATGGAGACAAAATAGGAATTGTTGACGCAGATGGTGAGGTGGTGAACTGAAGTCAGACTGCAGAAAGTACATGTGGGAATAAGGGTTAGGCTACTCTTAATATGTTTAAGTATTAAAAAAATAATGCCTCACGCACATTTCTTCACACCATATGAAGATTAAATCCAGCAGTGTTATTTGCGCTTGTACTGAGTGATAATTGTTCCATAAACACCTCAAACTCAAATCTTAAATAAAAACTCATTCTTAATATTTAATCAGTGCTGTCTCGCCGTCACATTGTCCTCTACGGAGCGCAGGAGGAGGAGATGGCCCGACTGCATGGAATACAGGATAGCATCAAATACCCTAGCATTAGATAACTGCAGAACACAGTGTCAATGACTAAATATCTATCTTTAAAACTGTGCATATATCATCAAATGTCAAAGTCTGGAAATACAGCCGTTAAGCTCTCGCGCAATCGTTACGCTCTATGTCCTCGTTATCGGTCTAAAATTTAATACTGTTTATAACAAAACCTGCATGAAGAAAAGTGTGTTTGCCTATTAGATTTCGATTTCAAATTGTATCTCGGGGTGGGGGATACCACTAGTTGTTGCTGTGATTTTAGCAAGGTGTCTACAGGCACAAATTGTTGTAGACTAAACATATAAATACTGCGGTGAACCCGTGCGTAATGCTGCATGACGGCCCTGCAGGAGGACCGGAATGGAAGAATCAGGAGAAAAAGAGACTTCAGGGACCATGACGATGACTGGCTCATATGCCGATTTAAATTCCCTAATGTAGCTGTAATAGTAATATAGCTTCGCTCTTGGATCTATGTACTGAATTGGGTCCAGTATAGAGGGCAACGCGCCGGAACCGTGCCATCCCGGTCCAAATACAGGTCCTCGTTTTACGGTAAAACCGACTGTTTTCAGAGGGAAATGGCTGACAGCTAAGTGTTTTTTTTAAATAAATATTATATATCATCTTCAACTTCATCACTAAGGCTTGTTTGGATATAATATATAGTTCTGTTAAATCTTATTATATACGTCTGGTATATCAAAGCTGTCCCCGAGTGCCGTAATGCCTGCTGATTTGGAAGATTTTATTAATAAAGGTAGTCTATAGATCCGGTTTCCATACGCTGTGCGACAACAGGCCGAAATTATAATTCAATTGGCAGCAATTCCCGAGCGTCTGAGAGGATTTTTAAAGGTTTGTTTGTTTTCTCCGCCAGTCGTCATGATTCGGCATGTTTCGGTGTAACGAAGAACAACTGCCAGGGTCATTAACATACTGATCAGCATTCACGAGGTGCTTTACATTGACTATTTATGGTTAAAAATGGGCGTGTACAGGGCGGGATAAGAGGCTGATCCACGTACGCACACTTGTAGTCAATCTGTGATTTATAAAGGGAACATTGCTTACAGGTGTGCGTACACACGGTTTTATAAATCTGACTTTTTTTCGGCGTACGCCAATTTGGGCGCACGTACACTTATAGTAAGGATCCTACGCACAGTTTTATAAATGAGACCCCTGGTGGAGGCAGAAAACGCCTTTTGAGCCGGAGTAGAATCAGTCATAATTATTCCTTCAACTGTGAAAAAAAAGGCGTCATTATTTTGCAGAAATGGGCTTCCATACATGTTAAATAAACAGACTGATAAAGAAATGATCTCAAATGTGTTTTATTCTCAAACCAACAACAACCAAAGTCTCTGTGACTCAACAGGTCAAAACACATGAAAGCAAAGGTTATACATTATTATATAATACAGTATACACACACAAACACACACACACACACACACAATCACACACACACAATCACACACACACACACACACGAAGATTTGGGACTCGGTGTTGGAGCTAAAGTTAAACTATCCCTCAAAGTGCCACAGGACAAAAAGTTTAAATTTCAAACAAAAAACTGGAACTTAAACTTAAAAAAGTACAAAACGTGTAAAACATTTCAAACACGCGCTGGTCTGTAACAATATATTATAATATATAAGTCACTTTAAAACTTTGTTTATGGATTCAAAGCTTTAACAAAAGCAACGTCAACTCCAGCTAACCGTTACCAGAAAATGTCATCAGGCACAAAATGCTGCCGATAACTCTTCTTTAATAACTCTTCTTTAATATCTCGTTTGGTTGTTCCTTTAGAAATCAAACCCATCGGTTAGTTTTGTCTTTTGTCTCAGATCACACACACACTGCTGCCGTTGTTATCTTAAATTTTCCTAAACACATATTTCTGATTGTTCAGGAAACTGAAAAACATCAGCAAGACAAGAGGAAGCTGGTAGCTCCAGGAGGCAAAATTACAAATCCCCCTACGGCCACGCCAAGACCCGCCTACGGAGCAGCCTGATTGGTTGGGGTTAGGCATTTCACCTCGAGTGGTTTAAAGGAACACGCCGACTTATTTGGAGTTTAACTTATTCACCGTAACCCCCAGAGTAAGACAATTCCATACATACCCTTCTCATCTCCGGGCGTGCTGTTATGCTGTCTGATGGCTCCACCGGTAACTTAGACCAGCACAGATCCTGCAGGTAACTGGTTCCAACTAGCCTACTGCTCCCAATAAGTGACAAAATAACACCAACATGTTCCTATTTACATGTTGTGATTTGTAGAGTCACAGCGTGTACAAAAAACAACATAACATGAGACACAGCCATCTTCTAACTGTAAACAAACCGGGAACTATAGTACTTGGCGGAGTGATATGCTTTGCAGCAAGGCTGTCTGAGAGTATGTTGTTTTTTGTACATCCTGTGACTCTACAAATCACAACATGTAAATAGGAACATGTTGGTGTTATTTTGCCATTATTCGGAGCAGTAGGATTACTGGAACCATTCACCTGCATGTTCTGTGCTGGCCTGATGTTGCTGGAGCCGTCAGACAGCATTACAGCACGCACGGAGATGAGAAGGGTATGTATGGACTAGTCTAACTCTGGGGGTTACGGTGAATAAGATAAATTCCCAATAAGTCGGCGTGTTCCTTTAAGGTTAGGATAGCTGATTGGTCAGGGGATAGGACCTGAACAAATCAGGTTACGTTACCTTGCGTAAGCATGGACGTCTGGCCAATAGTAGCTATTGAAGGGCGGGTCTTGCCGTGGCCATGGTGGGATCCGTAATATCGCCTCCAGGAAGAGGAGTATAAACATGTTCATCAATAAAAAAAAATGTTGCTCCATAATTTGGGCTTTAAATCATGCAGATATATATATCTATATATATAACAGACACTTCAGTCACACAATCCACACTGTGAATATGAACATCTGGGGTCATATTTACAGTCATTTTCCTGCACAGAGGAAGATTTTGGACCCCCCCCCCATAATATATATATAAGTGGTTTGTTCCAGCATCATTGTGACCTGTATTTAGTTTCTAGTGGCGGCGCCCTCTAGTGAAATGCAACGGCCTAACTTTGGGTTCAACAAAGTAGGTAAGGGGGGTGCGTGGGCGATCACGGAAGGCTTGTACCATGTGGACGCGCTGACAGTGTTGTGTCATTACTAAGAGTTCGTCACGGGGGCGACAGAAACTACACACTACAGCTTTAAAAGGGAAATTAGCCTGCTTTAAAAATGTCCTTTCATAAAAGTAACAAGTAGGTCAGTTAAAATGTACTCTACAGTGTTGTAACAGCTGCAACACAAAGTGGGAAAGGGTGCAAACATAGTGTACATAACACAAAATAGAATGATGATGTGTATGATAGACCTATTAAAGGGAAAAACACATTCAGGGTTGAGGGGGCTGAGATCTCCACTTTTGAGCATAATTGAAATTTTGAGCATTCATTTCCTGCATTCTGGTGAATTGTTCAGCAAGGAGGAGGAATATATGTTAAGTACCGTGCCGTAGTTTCATTTATTTATTTATGACATTAGTCCTTTTAGAGAAGTACAACATACTCCTTTTTATTGTATTCTATGTACTGATGTGTGTGTGTTATGTGTGAGATAAATCGTGCTGTAGATGTCTGGTTGTGGATTCTGAGTCTATATGCCTGTAGGCTACTGTACAACTCATTCTCTCTAAATCAAGTCTAAAAACCTGCTGCCAAAAGTTGAGACTGACTCAACTTTTGGAAAAACTGTGACAGAGATCAGACTTGTGGGGGTGTTTTGAGGCGGTGTGAGAGTCCCGTACAGGAAACAGGAAACAGGAAAGACCACTGCCTCTATCTCAGCCACAGGAAAGACTGAAAACACCAAACACAAGCTCTGAACCGTTTCCTCTGTCCCTCCGTCTTGTTTCTTTAGAATATTATAAGATATACAAGTTTGTGGACATGCGTTATACCCCCCCAAAAAAAGCATCTCTGCAAAGTTTCTTCGCTATTTTGTAGCGTTTGTGTCGCTTTCTTCTGTGTTTTTGGAACTTTTTTCGGGGTGTTTGCAGAGTTCATAAGCATAAAAAAATAAAGCTTTTAGAAGAGATTTCACAATAAAAGTCCTCGCTGAATGTCAAGTTAAAAGGTAAAACTATATGTGGACATGCATTATCAAAACAAAAAGCATCTTTGCACAGTTCATGAGCATAAAGAAATGTTGACTTTAAGTCCCTTTTTTTTCCCCACTTTCTCCAGCGTTTTTGTAACCTTTTTTTGGCGTGTTTGCCTAGTTCACGAGCATACAAAATAGAGTATTTTGAACAGATTTCACAATAAAACTATTTTCCTAAAATACAAGTGTGTGGACATGCATTATCAAAAAAAAAAAAAGCATCTTTGCACAGTTCAGATGCATAGAAAATTTTGACATCTTTTTAACGTCATGTTTTGCGTTTTTGTAACCTTTTTTTGGCGTGTTTGTCTAGTTCACGAGCATACAAAATAAAGCCTTTAGAAGAGATTTCACAATAAAACTATTTTTCTAAAATACAAGTGTGTGGACATGCATTATCAAAAAAAAAAGCATCTTTGCACAGTTCATATGCATAAAAAATGTTGACATCTTTTTAACGTCATTTTTTTGCATTTTTGTCGCTTTCTCCTGTGTTTTTGAGGCCTTTTTTTTGCCGTGTTTGACTACTTCATACACAAAGAAAAGGCAGTTTTTCAGAATAAGAGCGTGTGCAGATTAAGCGAAGTGGATGGGTGGCTTCAGGTCCTCGTTCTCCGGCCGGTGGTCCAGCTGGTTCTGGAGCTGGATCACCTGCTCCAGCTCGCGGATCTGCCGGTCCGTTTTGTGGCTGACGAGCGTGCGGTAGAAGTGGATGGCGAACACGATGAAGACGATTCCGAACGGCACCATGATGCAGGTGGAGGCGATGGCGGCCGCCTCGCCAGAGCTGATGGTGTTGTTTCCATCCTTGCTGCTCCGCAGCGGTAAGAACTTCACCCAGCAGAGCAGCATCACCTGCAGAGAGACATACAGGGGTTAGGGTATCAGACAGAGAGACAGGCAGAGAGACAGGCAGACAGACAGACAGACAGACAGAGGTAAGAACTTCACCCAGCAGAGCAGCATCACCTGCAGCACACAGGGTCAGGGGACCAGACAGACAGACAGAGAAACAGACAGGTAGAGAGAGAGAGACAGACAGGGGTCAGGGTACCAGACAGACAGACAGACAGAGGTAAGAACTTCACCCAGCAAAGCAGCATCACCTGCAGCACACAGGGTCAGGGGACCAGACAGACAGACAGACAGACAGAGAGACAGACAGACAGACAGAGAGAGAGACAGGCAGGCAGGCAGACGGACAGAGAGAGACAGACAGACACAGACACACAGGAGTCAGGGGACCAGACAGACAGACAGAGAAACAGACAGGTAGAGAGAGAGAGACAGACAGGGGTCAGGGTACCAGACAGACAAACGGGCACAGAGAGAGAGAGAGACAGACAGACAGACAGACAGACAGACAGACAGACAGACAGACAGACAGACAGACAGACAGACAGACCTCTGTGAGGAAGAGCAGCGTGCCGATCACCGTGGAGAAGGCCCAGGCCAGCTCGATGTGGCGGTGCATGCGCTCGTGCGGAGACTCGTGCACGGAGTTGAGGTTGTGCACGTTGCTGACGGCCTCCAGGTTGGGCAGGATGCAGGTGCTGACCATCAGGGCGAACAGGTGCACGGCCACCAGCACCGTGGTGCACGCGCTGAAGGCTATCAGCAGCCCGGGGGGATAGTCGTGGTCACGCTCCAGCTGCACCTCCACCATGGCAACCTGCCAACACAACAACAACAACAACAACATGACTGTCACTAGAGCCGCAACACAACAACATGACTGTCACTAGGGCCGCAACACAACAACAACATGACTGTCACTAGGGCCGCAACACAACAACAACATGACTGTCACTAGAGCCACAACACAACAACAACATGACTGTCACTAGAGCCACAACACAACAACATGACTGTCACTAGAGCTGCAACCTGCCAACACAACAACAACAACAACAACAACAACATGACTGTCACTAGAGCCACAACACAACAACATGACTGTCACTAGAGCTGCAACCTGCCAACACAACAACAACAACAACAACATGATGTCACTAGGGCTGCAACACAACAACAACATGACTGTCACTAGGGCCGCAACACAACAACAACATGACTGTCACTAGAGCCACAACACAACAACATGACTGTCACTAGAGCTGCAACCTGCCAACACAACAACAACAACAACAACAACATGATGTCACTAGGGCTGCAACACAACAACATGACTGTCACTAGGGCCGCAACACAACAACATGACTGTCACTAGGGCCGCAACACAACAACATGACTGACACTAGGGCCGCAACACAACAACATGACTGTCACTAGAGCCGCAACACAACAACATGACTGTCACTAGGGCTGCAACCTGCTAACACAACAACAATACGATGTCACTAGGGCTGCAACCTGCCAACACAACAACAACATGACTGTCACTAGGGCCACAACACAACAACAACATGACTGTAACTAGGGACGCAACACAACAACAACATGACTGTCACTAGGACCACAACCTGCCAACACAACAACAACATGACTGTCACTAGGACCACAATCTGCCAGCACAAAACAACAACAACATGACTGTCACTAGGACCACAACCTGCCAACACAACAACATGACTGTCAATAGGACCATATCCTGCCAACACAACACAACAACAACAACATGACTGTCACTAGGACCACAACCTGCCAACACAACAACATGACTGTCACTAGGACCACAACCTGCCAACACAACAACAACATGACTGTCACTAGGACCACAACCTGCCAACACAACAACATGACTGTCACTAGGACCACAACCTGCCAACACAACAACAACATGACTGTCACTAGGACCACAACCTGCCAACACAACAACAACAACATGACTGCCAACACAACAACAACAATAACAACAACATGACTGCCAACACATCAACAACACTGCTGAACCAGGAAGTTACAGAATAAACATGGTGGTGGTTTGGATACGCTGCAGGGTAGTCCGGTGGGAGAAGGGTCACTGAAATGTCCCATTTTGTGTGAAGTTCTGTTCTTTAACCCCTCCCCCCATCGTAGACAAAGTAGACAATAGCCGTGTAAGAAACTGTTCCCGTCACAGAAATAGTTCCCTATATTCCCTATGTAGCGGTGTTCCAATTATCTGCCGTTCATTTCATTCACTACAGACCTTTTTCACGGCAGACATGTTGACATGTCATAGTAGGAAAAGCACAGGTGTGTTCAAACCCATTACTGATGGCTGCATTCCACTTAGGAGAGACCCTGGTATTAAACCATTAATGATGGCTGCATTCCACTTAGGAGAGGTCCTGGTATTAAACCATTACTGATGGCTGCATTCCACTTAGGAGAGGTCCTGGTATTAAACCATTACTGATGGCTGCATTCCACTTAGGAGAGGTCCTGGTATTAAACCATTACTGATGGCTGCATTCCACTTAGGAGAGGTCCTGGTATTAAACCATTACTGATGGCTGCATTCCACTTAGGAGAGGTCCCTGGTATTAAACCATTACTGATGGCTGCATTCCACTTAGGAGAGACCCTGGTATTAAACCATTACTGATGGCTGCATTCCACTTAGGAGAGGTCCCTGGTATTAAACCATTACTGATGGCTGCATTCCACTTAGGGAGAGGTCCTGGTATTAAACCATTACTGATGGCTGCATTCCACTTAGGAGAGGTCCTGGTATTAAACCATTAATGATGGCTGCATTCCACTTAGGAGAGACCCTGGTATTAAACCATTACTGATGGCTGCATTCCACTTAGGAGAGACCCTGGTATTAAACCATTAATGATGGCTGCATTCCACTTAGGAGAGGTCCTGGTATTAAACCATTACTGATGGCTGCATTCCACTTAGGAGAGGCCCTGGTATTAAACCATTACTGATGGCTGCATTCCACTTAGGAGAGGCCCTGGTATTAAACCATTACTGATGGCTGCATTCCACTTAGGAGAGACCCTGGTATTAAACCATTACTGATGGCTGCATTCCACTTAGGAGAGGTCCCTGGTATTAAAACCATTAATGATGGCTGCATTCCACTTAGGAGAGACCCTGGTATTAAACCATTACTGATGGCTGCATTCCACTTAGGAGAGGTCCTGGTATTAAACCATTAATGATGGCTGCATTCCACTTAGGAGAGACCCTGGTATTAAACCATTACTGATGGCTGCATTCCACTTAGGAGAGACCCTGGTATTAAACCATTACTGATGGCTGCATTCCACTTAGGAGAGACCCTGGTATTAAACCATTACTGATGGCTGCATTCCACTTAGGAGAGACCCTGGTATTAAACCATTACTGATGGCTGCATTCCACTTAGGAGAGACCCTGGTATTAAACCATTACTGATGGCTGCATTCCACTTAGGAGAGACCCTGGTATTAAACCATAAATGCTGGCTGCAT